>OY757905.1:145627308-145740806 GCA_963585895.1 Sepioteuthis lessoniana | reverse complement strand
CACACATATATATATACACACATATATATGCACACATATTTATATATAGACACGCACACACATATATATACACACACATATATACACACACATATATATATACACACACATATATACACACTTATATATATACACACATATATATACACATATATATACACACACACACATATATATACATACATACACATATATACATACATACACATATATACATACATACACACATATATATATATATATATATATACATACACATATACATACATATATATATATACACATATATATATATATATATATATACATACATATATATATATGTAGAAAAACTGATAACAACGATCAAAGTGGAAGGAATGATTTATTAACGGTCAACACTATAACGTTTCGGTTCTACTGAACCATCATCAGGACCATGAGAGGTGATGTTAATAATTTTAAGTTAACGATGGATGTTTAGAAATGTGAAATACAAAAACCTAGGAGAAAATATGTATAGGAAGAAAAGGTTAGGCGTTTAACTGGCAAATCATATATATTTATATACACTCATATATATATACACACATATATATATACACATATATAAACATATATATACATATATATATACATACACCCACACACACACACACACACACGTGTGTGTGTGTGTGTGTGTGTGTGTGTGTGTGTGTGTGTGTGTGTGTGTGTGTGTGTGTGTGTGTGTGTGTGAAATATGACCAGCCGTAGAGTGAATAGGTGAGTTCATTCGGTATTTCTGACCAGTCAGAATTGAAGGGTGGCCTGCTTTAATAAATTGGTATTTACAATCTCTTTTGAACTGGTCTTTCACTGCCAATCTGTGTGAAATACCGAATTAACTCACATATTAAGACTACTTCTTCACTTTATGTCCGGTCATATTTCTCTATAAGGCTCTAATTTTTTTTTCATATATATCTAGTTGTCTTATCCGTTTATATATGTTTCCATCTATTCATATCTCTTTTTATCTCTGTCTATAAAAATTTTGTCACATCTATCTATCTATCTATTGTATTTATTCGTGGACAAAACAAAAATAATTGTATCAGAATCAAACTCCAGATTGTTTTTTATAGGAAACACGGGTACGATATTCTGATATTACATTGAGATTTGGCTCGTTTACATCTTCAATCAGCTTAAAAACTTCAGAAAGTTTTACTTTTACACTTAGAATAACTTTTAACATTATTTAATTGAAATATCTATAAGAACCATATAAGAACGGAATATTGGTAATATACAAAAAAAGAGAACCTTTCAATTCCGAAATGGAAAAGCTGCACATTGTTTTCTTAGACTTTGGCACACTAATTCTTTTTCGACAACACCATGTTTTCTGGTCTCGGGGCAAGTGACAGTCTTACGAACATTGAAATTTCATACTTTTCTCATCGTTTTCACAAAAATGGACAATACAACTGCAATAATTGAAGGAAGACGATTGACAAGACATCTTAGTTCAACTATATCCAAATATTGACCCTAAAGAAAATGATGCAATTTCATCGTCAATGAAACATTTGGAAAAACGGTTCAACAATGGCGCCAAAAACTTTAACACCCACGCAAAAAAATCGATAAATAAAAGGATTCTCTATTCCCCTCCCCACCCCCCAAAAATATATGACCAAAAGTAGAAAATTTAAAAAAAAATAATTGGATAAAAAGGATTATTTCATTTTTTAAAAATCCTCTGAAGCTGTGTCAGTAAGAAAAGAAGTACAAAGTCGTAAAAAAATTAGCCAAAATTAGTGACCATACAGTATATCTTATTTTCTTTTTTTCTGCTGAAGCGAGGGCGAATTTTTTTATATTTAAGTTTACATCACTTTTTTAAAAAAATCACCCGCCAATTTTTTTTTATTTAACACGCTATTTTTTATCTTATTGTAAAAAAAAATCCTCACCCCAAAAAGCTTAGTTATCACCTCATCTCCTCCATCTGATTTCCCTACAAAAAATGAGACAAATTTGATTTCACGTCCCTTTGCCGCTATTTATGGTCGTCAGTAATGTTTGCTCGGTCCAGAAGTGGGGGAACATTTTATGTTAAATTTATATAACAAAGTGATTCCCTCTCCCTCACTAAATTCTAAAATATTGGGGGGTTTTTTTAATTTCTTCTTTGCGCATATTTTTTCAGGTTGTTTACATGTATTCAGGGAAAAAAAAGTAGAATCTGACTTTTAGTTTTCGCTAAAATCCGATGAGTTAAAGTGTAAAAATTTACCTAAAATTAGTTGATTTTTAGTTTATCATGAAAATGTAAAATAGACGGAAATTTCATATTTTATATTACAAAATATTTAAGATCATTTAAGAATCTTGTTTCATATAGTTAATGTCATAATTCAATTCAATAAATCTAATTCGATATTTTCAAATAACTTTTTTCGTATTCTACTTATATTGTGGAAAAAAAAATTGAACAAAAAAAGGGTAAATTTACCAGAATAACTTTGATAAAATAATAACATTTTAGAAAAATTTCCTCGTGTGGAAGAAAGTCGGTACTTATGCATCTATGTTACCGCAAAAAAAGCCGAACTTTCTCGAGCGTTTCCAGAAAGAATCGGAATATGGCGAAACGCCTAGGTAATCAAATTTAAGATAAAATAATTCAATCAATTTGTTTACTAAGTTATAAATAAGTGTAAACATGAATTTATCGCAGCTAAGCGAAAATCTACAATGTACAGAAATGGTGATCCAATTCTGCCAAGAAAAAAACCTTATTGGCAAAATTAAAAGTTGCCAGGCATGTGAGCATCCTTGCCACCTAAAAAAAAAAATTGAGGAAAAGTTATGCCTAGAGATGCCGCCGTAACACCAAATGCAGGATCTGGATTATTATTAAATTGTTAGGTGAAAGTACAGAATAGTTACAAAAAAACTCCCCACTCCCCATGGTAAAAATGGATTTCTAAATTAACACGTTATGACTTCTGCACGGTACAATAAGTGCATAAATACAAAAAAAATTATTTAAAAAGACAAAAAAATGATACAAAAAATAGATAAAATAAAAATTCAAAGAATTTTTTCATTTTGAAAATTACCATATATTGACTGTTGATTTATTCTTTTTCTCCTGAAAATGTTGGAAACATTATCCATTAAAAATTGTCTTTCTCTTTCTTTTTCGGTCTTCATGCGTTTTGTCAACAAATTGGTTGACTTATTTTATCGTCTGCATGCTTAAATTTCGTTCCAGAATATTCCGATTCTTTCCGTTATCGGCCCGGAAACGCTCGGGAAAGTTCGGCTTTTTTGCGGTAACTTAGATGCATGAGTACCAAAAAGTCTTCTAAAGAATAAACCAAACAAAATATTAACGTAAGCTTTTGGCGTGATACAATCCTTAATAAATAAGATTTTTCACTAATTTTTAGGTGTAGAATTACGTTACATTACGATAAGATTAATAAGAAGTGCGGTACAAAAAATCAAAATATATTTTTACTACGTAGTTAAAAGATCAAGTACAGATTACACTTAATGATAAACTTGAATTTTATTGTGTCGCAGTAATACACAAAAAAATTCAAGTTTATCATTATTAAGCGAATTTATTTGCTTTTAGAGGATATTAAATTAACGTTAGTGAAAAAGGATAAAGTTTATGTAAAAGTTTTCGCTCAAGGTTTATTGAACCTTTTCAACTGAAAATTGTTGAATTAACTTTAAATTTAAAAAAGATCAAATAAATCCCCAAGATACCTAAACGACTTCTTGTTTTTAGAAGTAAAGTTCGAACCCAAAATAATCGTTTTTACAAAAAATTTAAAATATATCCGAAAGATATAAAATAAATAGATCTTATTCTTACTTCAATTGAATAATGGTAAAAGTTATTCCAGGGGTAAAAGCAAAACTTTCTTTGAATTCTCTGAAGTCGACAACAGAAGCGAACAAGCAAAATCTCAAACTAAAATGCGTTGCACCAAACCGAAATTTAAAAAGTCACTCTAAATAGGCATCCAGTTGTATCAAAATAAAATGCCAAGATTCAAATATAACAATTTCAAAATCAAATTAAAAAATGAATTAAAACTGATTTTAAAAAATGAATGCACAGACTGCAATAGCCAGTATATGATTTCCTAATGATCAGGCAATTTACGAGGGCCATTTAATAAATAAGATAAATTTTGTCAAAGAAGTAGGCATTAGTAAGCGCTTGCAGGGAATAAATAAATAAATGAAAATTAAAAATTAAATTGAATTAAAATGATTATTGAAATATGCAGAAACTCCCAGAGGCCTTTGACAGGAATAAGTTTGACGCATGTGCAAAGAAAAGGGACTGTCCTGACAAAAGGAGGAATCTCATTCTCTTTCAGCTGTGACCAGTGGAGTGACAGCACCTTGCTAACTTGTGGAGGGTGCCATGCGTTTGTCTTTAGGCAATGCATTGGCTATCCCTTCCACTGGTAGTAGTCGTCTCTTTCACTACCAAGCCATGATTAAAACACCGGATTTAGACGAACTCCCAAAAGTGACTAACACATCGCAAAAGCTTTATATACTGTAGAGAAGAGGAAAATCTCGTATTTTGGTTTGGCGCTCAATTTATTTCAACACTTAATTTCACCCAATCAGGATGACTTATCCTATTCAGCCTGGACCTTTATTTCCGGCTTGCAAAACGGGTGAGCGGCCAAACCCACTCTCTTTGGCTTGAGACGGCGACCAGAACAGACATTCCTCTGGCCGTTCCTACTTAGCGATGCTTTTTAGCTAGATAAGCCGTCCAGTGTGGACATCTCACTGTGGCTTTAACATAGCAACACCAGCAGCAGCAACATGGACACTCAACGAGGGAACCATCTAATTTATGGATTCCTTACGAGGAATCCCAGTTGAACATAAATTAGAAACATACAACATGCCTCGCACAGGCCCAACTTTGTGTCACCCCAAAAATTGGCTATGTCGATCTGAGTGTAACTCCGCTCTCAACCACATGAAGACAACACAGACTCTCCCCCAAATACCAGATACAAAACTACACAGTGACTCTAAACACAATCCCTCACACGTCCCGCAACACACGCTGCCATCTCAACATCCCGCTACGCCATTTCGTCTCCAACACTAACAAGCCTAAACTCCACGAGTCTTGCAGCACCAAAAGCAAACCATATTCCATGCTGCAATAAAAAACCTATTTCTAAAAAACTTTCTTTGTTGTGTTGTTAAAGAAAAATCTCGTCATTCATTTGTGTTGCCTAAAAATATATAGTGTTAGAGAAATTAACAATTTCCCAAAACGCTATAATACCGAACACATTGTTAGAGCTTTGAATACCAAATAAGTACACATATATACCCAAGAAATGACTAATGCATTTTTAACACCTTGCCTGGGGGATTCAACCATTTCAATTTTATTCAGGGAGAATTTCCTCACCCATTGAAATAAAGGAAAAATATAAAAATATGTCTTCATCTCCTATCTGTTACTATCTTCTTCTTTCATATAATTCTTTTAGGGCCTTCTTATTCAAGAAGTTAAACCAACAAAAGTGGGATAAGAGCAGGATAACCCAGAATGGAGTCAGATAGCAAACAGCAACACAGCTTGCCTAGGAGACCTTCATACACTATATACAGTTGCATCTTTTCTTAAAGGAAATCAATAATGATGGGAGCTTTCATATCCCAGAAGACTGTCATCATGATCATCTTTACTTACCACTGCATCCGGAATTTCTACTTATGATTGCTAGGTGGCATGACTAACATAAGACAGCCACCAAAAAGGAACTTTCTTCGATCCTGTCTCAAGAACGCACAAGTTTTTGACACATGATATGTCTTAACACTTTCTCAACTTATATCAAAAGACAACTACATGATAGGACTTTACTTTACATACTTATTTCTTATTGATGTCATTTTGGTGTTCATTCTTTAAAGTTTTCTCTGGCAAATAACATATATCGTTAATTCTCATGAATGTTTTTTTATTGCTCTGTATGAGAATATACGTGTCCTCTGCTACAAGTGTCCAAATTGTTTACCTCTCACAGTCTAATAATTGTTGTAATTTACTTAGCTTTTTGCTTAGATGTGGGGCACTCAATGAGACTCAAACTCACTCGTGAGGGTTTGCTGGTCTAATTTGATTACCATTACACCCACTGAGGTGCCTCACTCAAAAAATTGTTGTGGTGAGTTATGGTACCCTGATACAGTAAAGATACAAAGTCAACCCTCAAATTGTCAATACCATGGCCTCCAGTAATAGACATAATGGTGACTTGCCAAATGCATATATGCTATCTCACTTATCAAGTAGGTATCTGCAGAAGCCACGGCACACATTCACCAAACAGCCTATTTTATTCAGTGGGCTCATTTACATACGAGGGCAAATGAGCATTGTAAAAAGTAGGTGAGTGGATGTGGGGTTGAGTTCAGACATTTTTTTTACTTCAGTGAGCAAGAGCAAGCGCAATCAAAATCAAAATCAAAGGCACAACTTAAAATGAAACCGAAGGCATTAATTTGCTGTTGGCTTTGTCCAGCAAAGCAGACTTGAGGCCAAAAGGGTCCCATCTTAGGCTGGGCCACCTTTGGGAGGTCAAGCTCCACCTTTGTATAGCACAGGACCTTGCTGTCTAATTTAAGCTATAATCAGGCATATGTGCCTGGACCCAGGTTTAGGTCCATCTCCAGCTAGGCTCATCAGGCCCACATTGCACTCAGTGGGCCGATGACCAGCATAGACTAGCAAGGCTTAAGCCTCAGCTCATGTCCGACCTTCCCCTCCCCTAATCCCCACCATAATCGACCTTCAGGTCATTGACCTTGTGTCAAGTCCTGTCTGGTGAGAGGCCGAGACAAATATCACCCAACTTAAAACAACACCTCCTCATTACAAGAGGCAAACCTATGTTTAGCCCATTTATAAAGACTTTAGACAAAAACATTCTCCTCAGTATGAATCATAGGTTGTTCTGAAAATTTCATATGGTTTGTTATTCTTAACCACCAAATATTTGATGACAGACCTCTGTTCAAGCCGGAATTACTCTGTTTGATTTGCTATCATTTTGTATCGCCTTATATCAAATATTTTGGTGAGATTAAAATAATTTTTGCTATAAAACAATTTCAGACAATGCAAAGCTTATATTTATGGAAAAAAAATCCTGAAAAAAAAATTCAGCTTTTTTAAAAAGCATCCCTTTATTAATAGCATGACCCTCGTATGTTATATCATTGTTGTCAAAGTTCCTTTAGAAGTAGCAACAAGTCCTAATTTTCTCAAGAAAATTCTCAGAAATACCAAAGAATAAGAAATTTTTTAGAATGTTTGTTGCCTTGATTTGATATTCTCATTAGTAATTAGTTCTTTGCTAATGGTTTGCAAGCAGTTGTCTGCGCTTGAAAAAGGTCAAATTGTGGCATGCAATGATTGTGAAATGTCACTTTATGATATCGCAAAGAAATTGAATAGTCCTCATTCATCATTTAATGTTTTCCTAAAAATCATTAAAAAAAATAAAGTGGAAATTATCATAAAAAAAGATCTGCAAAAGAAAAAATACAGCATCGGAAGATACAAACATTGTCAGGGAAATTTGATAATCACCAAAGAAAATAATCACTTCCTATGTATGTCTAAGCCATTGAAGTTTCATTACAATTTGTGGTAATAATAAAAAATAGTTCAGTTTTTTCAATGTTTGGTTTTGTCCACAACTCTGAGAGTGCATGAATAAGTATATATATTTCACACTATTGCCAAAAAATAAGTATATCTAAAACAATTAATAAAAAAATGATATTATATAGGATTTTATGATTTGTAGTGGAACATTATAAAGTCAAAATGAATACTATTAGCTATTTTTAGTGCTAAACTCAACAGCATTTAGACTGTGTAACCAAAAATCTAAATACATAGCAGTTGAAAAGTGAATTCATTCCTATGTATTTACATATTTTCTTTTTTCTTATAGTGGTATTGCATTTTTATCTTTGGGAAGAGTTAATAAATTTTATTTTTCTTTACAAGGTAAATAAATAATATTGAATAATAATGATTTTTGATAAAAAATGGCAAAATCTTGCTATCTTTGTTTAATGAAAAATTAACATTTTTTTCTAAATACCCGAGTTTATAAAATACAATATATATTCATGTACACACATAGAAACATAAATACACACACAGACACAGACAGGCACACAGACAAACACACACAAACACACACACACACACACACATATATATATATATATATATATATATATATATATATATATATGTGTGTGTGTGTGTGTGTGTGTGTGTGTGCAATTACAATTTTTTGCTAAAATAATTTCTAACCAGTAGAATCTTTTCAATGTTCTATACACAACAAAGCAAAGCTATGTTAGACAATTTTAACTATCAGTGAGAATAACAATCAAAGATGTGATAAAAACACACAACTTCATATTTTCCATTCTTGATCATTAGCAGAACAATTTTTTGACTCAGGATCCCCAACTTAAAATACAGAGTTGTATTTTTATTGTTATCCTATTTTATTGTTGATATATATTTATTATCATCATCAAACTATACAAATAGCATGGATTCTCATAACACACTTTCACCATCCTTCCCAATTGGTGATCACAAAGATGGTATGTTGACTCAAAACAGAGTTGATAAATGTAAGTCTTTACTGGTCAACCAATGTGGCTGTGATGGTGGAGGAATCCACAGGTAAAAATTGCTAATGAGTTCCTTCCTCCTTCTCAAGCAATGTTCAGTATGTCTTCCTCCTCTTATATATATATATATATATATATATATATATATATATATATATATATAATATATGTAGATAGATGTAACATTATAATTATGTGTGTGTGTGTGTGTGTGTGTGTGTGTGTGTGTGTGTGTGTGTGTGTCTTGGTTGGTCATTTAGTTTTATGGCATATCAACCCTTTTCGGGTCATTTAATGCCAAATTAATTCATTTTGATAAAAGTTTCACACAATACAGTTTTTTGGTTGACACACAAGTAAATGTAAAAACAGTTAATTTCAAACAATTCAGTTAGGTGTAATTACAAAGTTTACTTTTATTTGACCCATAGATAGGACCCTTATCAGGTGCTACCACTCCGGGCCAGAGTGGATCTGGGAGCGATGGCAATGAAGGGGTATTTGGAATTCCCCAAAGCTTCAGCATTACTAAAATTATTTAGTGTCATATGCAGGACACTCGTTGGGGGAGTCTAAACTCTCAGCAGAGATGCAGTCAGTGTATTCTGCAGCCCCAGCATATTGAGATATACATATATATGTGTGTGTGTGTGTTTGTGTGTGTGTGTATATATATATATATATATATATATAGATTACAGATATAACATATATATATGTGAATATACATGAATATATGGAGATATAACTGTATATATAAGTAAAGATGGCATCCTTAGTTGAGGGTGACCTGAAAGCTCTCTTTTTAATAGCTACTACACCAAGGTGTAGAGTGAGGTGCTACTCCATTGCCCGGATTGCTCCATTTTACTCTTGATCCGTACCTTATAATGGTGAGTGTTAAGCAAGGTGGCATCAAGTACAATTTTTTTAGTCTTTGGTATGACTCGACCTGGGATTGAACACTCTACTCATTAGTCCAATGGCATATATATATATATATATATATATATATATACAATAGAAACACTAAAGTAAAAGTACGATCACCAGATGGAGACACAGAATACTTTGACATTGTAGCAGGAGTACTACAAGGGGACACGCTGGCTCTGTACCTCTTTATCATTTGTCTAGACTACGTACTTAGAACATCGATTGACAAAATCAGAGAGAATGGCTTCGAACTGACAAAGAAAAGAAGCAGAAGGTACCCCGCAAAAACAATTACCGACGCCGACTACGCCGATGACATAGCAATACGGGCAAATACACCTGACCAAGCCGAAACACTACTGCATAAATTGGAATGAGCAGCAACAAGCATAGGCCTCTATGTTAATGCACACAAAATGGAATACATGTGCTATAATCAAACAGGGGACATCTCCACTCTAGAAGGAACCCCTCTTAAACTAGTAGACAAATTCACTTACCTAGGAAGCAGCGTCGAATCAACCGAAAAGGACATCGAAACGAGGTTAACGAATGCATGGATAGCTATCAATAGGCTATTGATTATATGGAAATCAGACCTAACCGATAAAATGAAACGCAGTTTCTTCCAGGCAGCGGTCACATCGATACTGCTATATGGCTGCACTACATGGACGCTAACAAAACGGCTGGAGAAGAAGCTAGACGGCAATTACACGAGAATGCTACATGCAATCTTAAACAAGTCCTGGCAGCAACACCCGACAAGACACCAACTGTACGGCCACCTGCCCCCTATCACAAAAACTATTCAAGTTAGATGAACCAGACATGCAGGACACTGCTGGAGAAGCAGGGAAGAACTCATAAGAGATGTACTCTTATGGACCCCCACACATGGCCATGCAAAAGCAGGACGACCAGCATGAACATACATTCAGCAGCTATGTGGGGATACAGGATGCTGTCCTGAAGACCTACCTAGGGCGATGAAAGATAGGGAGGAGTGGCGAGAGAGGGTCAGGGATATCTGTGCTACCAGCGCGATATGGTGATGATGATGATATATATTATGTAGATATATATATATATATATAATATGATATATATATATATATATATGTATGTAACATTATATATATATATGGATGGAACAAATCCTACTAGCATACGGCCTACCTAAAGAAACCGTAGTAGCAATAACAATTCTCTATAGAAACACCAAAGTAAAAGTACAATCACCAGATGGAGACACAGAATACTTTGACATTGTAGCAGGAGTACTACTAGGGGACACGCTAGCTTCATACCTCTTTATCATTTGTCTAGACAATGTACTTAGAACATCGATTGACAAAATCAGAGAGAACGGCTTGGAGCTGACAAAGAAAAGAAGCAGAAGGTACCCCGCAAAAACATTTACTGACGCCGACTACACCAATGACATAGCGATACTGGCAAATACACACAACCAAGCCGAAACACTACTGCATAGATTGGAATGAGCAGCCGTAGGCATAGGCCTCTATGTCAATGCACACAAAACAGAATATATGTACTATAATCAAACGGGGGACATCTCCACTCTAGAAGGAACCCCTCTTAAACTAGTAGACAAATTCACTTACCTAGGAAGCAGTGTTGCATCAACCAAAAAGGACATCGACACGAGGTTAACGAAGGCATGGACAGCTATCAATAGACTATCGATTATATGGAAATCAGACCTAACCGATAAAATGAAATGCAGCTTCTTCCAGGCAGCGGTCGCATCGATACTGCTATATGGCTGCACTACATGGACTCTAACAAAACGGCTGGAGAAGAAGCTAGACGGCAATTACACAAGCAATCTTGAACAAGTCCTGGAGGCAACACCCGACAAGACACCAACTATACGGCCACATGCCTCCCATCACGAAAACTATCCAAGTTAGACGAACCAGACATGCAGGACACTGCTGGAGAAGCAGGGACGAGCTCATAAGTGATGTACTCTTATGGACCCCCACACATGGCTGAGCAAAAGCAGGACGACCAGCACGAACATACATTCAGCAATTATGTGAGGATACGGGATGTAGTCCAGAAGACCTGCCAGAGGCGATGAACGATAGGGAAAAGTGGCGAGAGAGGGTCAGGGATATCTGTGCTACCAGCACGACATGATGATGATGATGATGTATATATATGTGGAAATATATATATATATATATATTTATATATATATATATTATGTGTATGTGTTGTTTGAGTGTGGGTCATGGTTATCTTTTGATGGCTGTTTTTATTCTCATCTACCAAAGCCAACCAAATAAATGAGCAGATGTAGTTCCCTGATCGAACTAACGATTCTGGCTGTTGAACTGTGAGATCCATGCTATGAAATGCAAGCAGCCTCGCCCAGGATTTAAACTTGTATTGATGTGCACATCTAATACAACAAGAAATACATGTATATATATATATATAAATATACATAAGTTACAGAAGAAAACTTAGGAATATTCTAGTATAATGATAAACAACTCAATAATAAAACAAGATTAATCCTAATTTTTACAAACATAAAATAAGAAGACAGACAAAAAATAATAAATTTTCTCAAAATTACCATAATTCTTTTTAATTATTGTACCAACACACCTTTGAAACAATCTGCATACATTCAAAATAAATTCTTCAGACATTTTATTCTATTCCTCCTCAATAGCAGTCTTAAGCAAACCAATATTTGGATGGGAAGTTGTTTTGTTTTCTAAAATGACTCATATAATGTAAGCAAGAGGGTTAAGGTCTAGATTTAATAGAGGTCATAAAGAAGCTCCAGTTATTTCACAAAAGAGCAGCTGTACAGCTACCTACCTCCTATCTCTAAAACCATCCAAATAAGACAAACAAAACATGCAAGACACTGTGAAGAAGCAAGGATGAACTCATAAGTGATGTTTTCTCATGGACCCCTTCGCATGGACATGCAAGTATTGGCCAACTAACAAGAACTTTCAAAACATCTCTGTAGGGTCACAGGATGTTGTCTAGTAGACATGCTGGAAGCAATGTATGTTAGAGATGAGTGCCGAGAGAGAGAGTCAGCAAAATCTGTGTGAGCACAGATATATATGTATATATATATATATATATATATATATATATATATATATATATATATATATACACAATGTAGGCAAAGTTTCTGATAATATTATATCTACTTCACAATGATGGCTATTTTTACTTCTTAAAAGCTTTCTCAATGTTTAGTTCACAAGGAACCTTTCTACAAGACCTTTGACTCATTTTGAAAGATTACAAGTTTACTGATTTCATTAGTTGCTCCCATATTGTCAAAAGAATGAGATCATTTTTATTTTCTTTGTTCTCTGACAAAAGAAATACCCTATTAGTCAGAGAATTAGTTTATAAGACAATATAGAAAACAGTGACATATAATGAACTATCAGGCAGGTACTTTCACTAGAATGATTATAAAGTTATCCATTTTTCTTGAACCCCAGCAATATCACATTAAAAACAGTAGCTGCCACCTGGTGGTTTAAAGGCGATGTATGTTTTACTGTAAGGGAGGTAAATGTTGTTGATTATCTGCCATCATTAATTATCTGAAAACATCAGCATTAATGTTTTATGATTGGTTGGAATACCCATGTGATAAGACAATGAGGATCAAAGAGTGAAAGGGTCTCTGACACTAGCAGGGAAGTTAGGCCTCTGGCAAGAATCAAGTGAGACAACCAATTGTTGCCTTCTTGCAAAGCACCTAAAAGATTCACACCTAGAGTCAACCATATTCAATAATTCAAAAAAATAAACTTTTATCTTATAGAAGCACCCACTATTTTTATATTGCTTTGCATTTTTGAACAAGACAGTTGCTGATGGGAATGCAAAACTAAGAAAATCCCATCTAGACCCAGAGCTGCCTTCAATATTTCAAATTAAATGAAATTTACTGAATAAAAAAGTTCTTCTCTGTGTTTGGTTGGAATCAAATTAAATTCTTTATTACTGGAATCTGCACAAACTGTTACTATGAAAGGCTACATTGAGCACTTGGCTTATTTGAATAACACAATCGAAGAGAAAATCATGTTTTCTATGAAAAGAAGTCAATTGATGATTTTGCTGAATAACAATGTTCATTTCCATATTGTAAACAAACAATCATACAACTGGAAGAGGAATTGTTCTGACAAATGGTATATGAAGCATGTTCAAAAAATATCAGGACTAAAGCTGTATTTACCAAGATAGAAGAGAACAATGAATGAAACATTCATTTTCTTCAAAATACTCTCTGGCTTACAACAAATTTATTCCACTGAGTTTTTCATTGGTTGAAGCACCTCTGAAACTCTTCTTTTGCTATGGCATGAAGGTATGCTATTGTATTTTGTTGAATATTCTGTACATTCTCAAAACTTACCCTTGAATTTTCAGTTTAAGAAACTAGAAAAAATTACAATAAGAATAAACTGCTTTTGGACTTATCATCAGTCTGAAGAAGACCAAGTTCACGTTTACTTCAGCTTGTGCTTAACCCTATTTCGAACCCAACATCTTCATCATGGATGTAGTTGCAAAGGTGAAGGTGTCCTTTACAGGATTGAGGAGATGGCCTTCTTCTGTAAAGAAATAGCAGTCACTATATATTGAAGGTGTTTAGTAGCACTGCAGTTACTGGCATGGAAAAAGAAATTCACCAACCAAGTTTTGGCCAACTTCTCACATTTGGAAAAGGCATTAATCCATTTCTTTCTTTAACTGGACATAAAAAGTAGTGCTGACTAGCCTAGATAAAGTTACTCTAACTGAGAAAATAACTGAAAACTTTAGCTGTCAACATGTTCCCAAGTCAAATTGGGAAATAGAATGAATTCAGCATCAAGCCAACATTTTAATCCAATGAAAAAATAAATGATACAAAAACAATTCATAAAAGTTCACAATGAAATATCGTTTGATATTGTTGCAAAGTAGTTTTCCAAGTACCATGATGAAATGGCTAATGCTGAGAGGAATTATAAAAAAAAATGAAAAATTGAAGTTTGAGTTGAAACAGAAATTGTCTTTTTTATATCATTTTTGGTATTATTGGCAACAGCTTACAAAAGATATGTTGTGTGAGCATTAATCTTTGTGTTTTTTCCATGAATGTAAATGTTTAGTATTCTTTTTAAAATGCTTATTAGCTTGTCAATCCTGAAATTCCTCAGAGGATAGGACTGATTTACTCTAATAAAATTTTGGGGTTGATTACTTTTGGTTCATTTGCCTTCTGAGGATTGCTGGATTGCTACTTGTAGTGCTGGGGATTTTGGTCTATTTCGGATTACCAGCTTTTTGGTAGTAACACAGGGGAAAGTTTTTCCTGCAAACCATGACACACAAGGGTCTTTTTAGATTTTTAGATTTGGTGACACATGTAAGGGACTGTTACAAGTCTCATACAATTCAAAATGGACACAGAGATTACCCAGTATACTTTGTTAGGAGGACATCAGAATCAATGACTAAAAAAAATGATAAATAATAAAAAAGAAAAAACCTTGTTGATATTAGATGATTAACTTGGGACAGTTCAGTTTTTTATCTAGAAAATTATCTAGATAGTTTTTTCAATTGTGCTTTAATGTGAGACTCAGAACCATGGAATTTTTTCCTGTATCCACAACCATTATCTAGAACCCTAACACATACTATCACTCTAGGTGAAAGTGAACCTGAGAGTAATGGCAATAAAGGGATACTCCACACTACCAAGTGCTCCAGAACTGGAGCATCACTACTAGATACAATTTAGTGTCCTACTCAGGAAAATTCTTTTGATGGGATCTTACCTTTCTGCAAGGGATACAGTTAGCATATTATAAACCCTACTGACCAGATGGGGATCTTTGTCGGAGTCAGCTAACTCATTAGTACATATAAAAAATGAGCACTTCCTCTACCTTGACTGACTTTCTTAAAATGATCTTTGACAGTAAACTTATGAAAGATTCATTTACAAGTCTTTAATAGTTCTAATTTGTTCTCAAACTCAAAAGAATGTGCAGACAGGACCCCACCTAAGATATTCTTAAAAGATATTTTCTCTTTTTTTCTTTTTTTGAGATGAAATGCACAACCATGTTTTGTTTTAGTTTTTCCTTCAACCAAAGCAAGCTGCTTATTCCATAAAAGATTTTACAAACACTAAAAAATGTCCTTTGAAGTACTTTGAATAAAATAAGAAAATTTGTTTTTTGTATGATGAGAAAAAAAAAAGAAGTGTATTGATTAGGATGTTAGAGATAACATATAAAAAGTAAGAGTCATATTACACAAGTAAAAAAAAATTTAAAAAGATGTGATTTTCTTTTTTTTTTGTCTTTGAACAAAAGAAAGAAGTTCCTTTTTCCCCCAGAATTTTTCTCTGCTTTTTTTAATTTTGTGTCTTTGAAGGAGTTGATAAAAATTAATGAATGATTAGCAGAAAATGTTTGGCCTATAAATATGCATGAATGAAATTATATAAAAAAAAAAGCTAATCAATGAGCTTCAATGAAGACACCATCAACAATAAATTATGAATGAAATAATGAGCAAGATCTGAACTTTCAATTTTTCAGTGCTTTGGCAAATAAATCAAATTTATAGATGTGGTCTCAAATAGCTTGTATTTTAAGTTCAATCCTTGCTGGGTACCCAGTGTGTCTAGTTTTGTTCTAAGGTTAGCAGAAACTAATGCTCCCACACACACACACACACACATATATATATTTTTTTCAATTGTAAAAATATATTGAAAATAATGTAGAAAATGTCAAATCAAGGCGATGTAAAAATTCACAACTCAAAGTTTCACAGTTATAATTGTTAGGTGAGCTGTTAATCCATACATTTGATTTATTCAATTGAAAATATATTGTGGTATTGCTCTGCATTTTTGTACATTGAGCACTGTAAAGTTTCTATAAATTAGAATTGCTTTCAGCATTAAATATCAAATATATATATATATATATATATATATATATATATATATATATGCACTGTTCCATATATATTTATATATATACATATATGATTGTTCTCAAGTAGTTTTGATCTTAGGAGAAAAAGTTTTTGTGGCAAAAAAGGAAGCTTTTTTAGAAAGTTTTTAAGGATTTAAAAATTTTGTTAAAGGAGTTTATTTGTGAAAAGCAGTGCAAAATGTTTTCTTGCTATGGAGATATTCTTATACATTAATTGATCACTCCAAGGCCAGACACCCAAAAACTAAGACCGAAAGTGAAGATGAATTGCATCTCTTTCAACAACACTCTTCTACCACTAGCCCAAATAATTAAGAACCATTGGGATATTTTGAGTGTACACTCCCAACTTAAAAAGAATATTTTTCAAGAACCAGGCATACAAACCTATTGACCAAATAACCTCAGAGAAATGATACATTGCCACAATATACTAAACAATAAAGTAATCAAACAGAAAACCCACAATAAAATCCTCTAAATTTTGCCAATCATGCAACATCAAGAACAACCTCTGCTGTAAACACTTCAAATCAATCAACTTATTCACTATTTTACAACCAAAAATACTTTCAAAATTTATCATGAATCAAACTGCAGAATCAAAAATGTAATTTATTTACTGGAAATGCACTGACTACCAAAAACAATAAGTTGGAAAGTCAGAATGACCATTTATTTTAGATGAAATAACTACAGACACTGGATCTAATCTATGGAACAGAACAATCTAATATTAGTCAAACAAAACTTCTGTACAAATCATCATGACTTCAACAGAGATGCAAAATTCACCATCATAAAAAGAAAAAGATATAAACGTAAAATCAATATGAAAAAAAGAAGATAAATGGATAAAAAGTCTGAAAATAAATGTGCCATTTGGATTTAATATGAAACTTAATAACCCAAACTTAAAAAAAAATTTGACTGCCACAAACATCTTTACAAACAAACTCAACTATCAGTCACTGTTGATTTGAAATGCTGCCCCTTGAAAATAACACTGTAAAACAATCAACATGAACAAAAAACAAGCAGGTCAAGTCATGACTAATTTGAAAAAAACACATTAAAATAGGTGTTCTCACAATTGAGAGATTTATATATACATATGTTACTCCACCACAGACACTTTGATCAGATAACATTCTTTATTAAGCCAATGAATATACTACTCCAACAGTACATTATATATATATATATATATATATATATATATATATATATATATATATATATATATATAATGTGCGCTGGTGTGTGTGTGTAAAATATATATATGTTTCATTTAAGTTGTCTTTTATTAACTAAGATTGCAAGTTACCATTTTGAATTTTTGGCAGAGAAGAATCAAAATTAATTTGTTTGGCAGTTCTTTCAAATATCAAGGAGAGTTTGATTTTTAAATCACCTTTATAAATTCAAAGTAAGATTTTAGAAGAATAAAAAAAAATATTTTAATGTTTCAAAAATTGAATCAATTAAAATATATTTTTCATAAATGTAACATTCAGAAATGCAAAACATGACCAATTCATGAAAACAAAGCAAAATCTCTCTTTGTTCAAATACTTTTGACACCAGTACAATTTCAATGAATGGGTATACTACATAATCAGTTCATTTTTCGTTGCTTCTCTTATAGTGTATCAACTCTTTTAAAAACTATTTCACAAAATTTTTTCTCCAGATAACTGAAAATTTAAACTTGTTGAGAACAATCAAAAAATAAAAAAAACCTAGAAGAAATATTCCTATTCATCTTATCTCATTTGTTAATATTTCATACATATATATTGTTGTGGGGCCAGTATATGTGTGTTGATCCCACAAACAGTTTATATGTTGTGTGTTGATTGACAAAGGACTGGACAAATGACAGAGACAAATGGATAAGTTTAAATTTCAGATTTTATAGGGAAAATCGTACACAAAAGGTGTATGAGTATAGAATTGCAGTAGTTGTATCATGTATGTGTAGTCTCTGTTGGATGTTGAAAGTCAGTGTTGTTGAAAGTCTTAGACTTTGCTGTCTATTAGTTCATGGTGACAGCGTGTCTTGAAGGTGAGAAAGGTCTTGATTTAGTGCTGCTGAGAGAGGAAACAGATACCTCTCCTCCAGGATCAGGTGAGCCCAACTACTGAGTTGAATTTTGATTACTGCCTGCTATGTTTATATAGTATCAGCCACTACCACACTGCTGGGATGAGTGAAGTGTTTCTGTACACTGGAAGTACCTTTATAAAATATAAGGAATAATGAAATACTTCATTATACTTTGTAGAGGAAATTTTAAATATGATATATTTTTTCCTGTGGTTATAAATTTATTTCCAAAAAGTTAGCAGAATTAATCCTTTCAACAAATAGTTTGTGTTTGTAACAGAAGTTTGTTTCATTAAAGTATATACTACATTTTATTGTCTGATATCACAGATGACTCAGAGTTTTTCTTAACTGAAGAATTTAGGTATCGTAGCTGGAACAGCTACAATAATATATAATTTGTATAAATCGCTAATCTTTACAAATTCTTCAAAGGAGAGAAATGAAGATGAAAAAAAAGGAGGAAACAACCAATTGTTGCATCATTTTTTTGTCTACATGTATCCAACTTTACTTTTCCTCTCCCTCCTCTCAAATTAAGTAACAATAAAAAAAAAAAAACAACTGCAAATTAGGTTACAACAATCCATCTGAAGATCATGTGACCAAACAAATATGAATGAATGAGAAGTAAAATTGTGGACCACTTTTAAAACTTTTAGATGAACCACTTTCATCATAGCATCTAGTAAAACTAAAGAGAAAATTTGGCGATATTCAATTAGTTTCTTTGGAGATGAAAGGAAATTAAATTTGTTTGTAATGAGTGTACCAAATATAATGTTTAAGAAGCCCTGTCTTAGATCATTTTATCAACCTACAGGCTAGAGATCCCTATATAAGTATATCTGGTCAATTATTTACCCAAGTTTTGATGTTAAGAAGATGGATTTATGCCTTTCCCAAGGTCATTAAAGTCAAGTGAAATGCAAACTGCCTTGTCTAAGATTTGAACTTGACTTGCCAAGTTCATTTTCTACGAGCATAACCATTTTACCACTTATGCCACTAACTCATTCTGACTTTGAATAAATTTTCAAGACTATATTCTCTAGAGCAGACTTTTGCTACCCTGCCATTTATTCAAAAATGGGAATATATATCGCCTGAGGATAATTCATATTTAGAATACTGAAACATTCCAATTTTGAGTTTGGAAATTTCTTTTCAATAGAAAAAAACTTGTTACCTGGCCTCACTACATCATAACATATAGCTTACAAAAATAATTCATTTTTATCAATTTACCTACATATGTTATAAACATCTGAGGTTATATATCTTTAAATGGTTTAAGAAAACTGATTCATTTAATGTTTCAGTGATAAAAGATATCTTGAAATAATATGTTATAGTATCTAGCAGTCTTGAAAGATTATGGATTTGTTTCCAGGTTGTGACATATGCCTTGCAGGCAAGATTGTGTGGAAGACCAGCAGTTGCTCATATTGCAGGTTTGTCCTATTCAAGGTAAATGTTTATCCAAGGGAAGGGCAAAGTATGTGGTATCAGTGTCACTGTGAGAGTTAAGAAAAGGAGAAGACAATGTCAGACTGCCTTAGGAAGTCCAGTTCATGGTTTTGACTTCTTTGACTACCAGCAATGCTTAAGAGCCAAGCCTGCCTTACTATTTACCCTTAGATAAGTAGAAAAGAGATAGATTCATGCCTATCTCAAGTACATTAATACAAAGTAAAATACAAACAGCCCCATCCAGGCTTTTGATCTCAAAATTACATTCAAATCAAATATGTAAAATATTTGGGTAAGTCAAAGGTTTCACTGTATTTTGGTATGTTCTTGTTTGTGGTGCATATATTACATGACTGCAGCAGTTCAAGCCATGGAAGGTGCCAACTGTGTTTGGTAGTACCAGTGATAGTTGGTGCACTGACATGTTGTGCATTGCTTCATTTATATTTTGAATGCTGAAACATTCCAATTTCAAGTATGGAAATTTCTTTTCAATATAAAAAACCTTGTTACCTAGCCTCACTACATCTTGACACATGAGGGATTTAAAAGTTAAATTTGGGAACTTAAGTTGTGGGGATTGAAAAATAAATAAAAACCCAATAACATGAAAAATCAAAAAACTAAAAATATATAAATATATACAAAAAATAACACTCTCTCAGGAGACATCTGATGGGAAGGGTAATCAATGAATGCTTAAAAATGTGGGCTTCCAGGTGCCAAAAAAGATCTTGACACCTCAACCAAGAGGATGGCTATTTTACTGGTTCAGGAAAAACATTTCTCTCCACGAAATAGTTGTAAATGTGAAATAAAAGTTGAGTTTGAAAGTATACCCTTCTCTTTTCCATTATCCTTTCTTTTTTCAGCCAAAACAATCAAACAAAAAGAAGATAAGAAGTGAAAGGGGATAAGAAGAAAAAGTAAGTGATCAACTTCATAAACTTTCCCAACACACCCAAATCTTTTATACCCCATAATGTTTTACAAGTTCAAACTGGACCATAACACCATGGAAGTAACCAACAACATTTGTTGTTCAAAAAAGTGATGGTTCAGTTGATCACAGTGCAATAATCAGATGGTTCAAGAAATTTTGTTTGGATTGCAAGAACTTCAATGATTAGACAAAGTCAGGTCGGCCTTAAAGCACGAATTCTAAGACCATGCTTGATGCCAGAGAAGCAAATCCAAAGAGTAGTACACATAGTGTATGAGGCAAGCTTGGTATCACACAGATTTGTTGTGATTTGTCGCTTTCACAACTTCGAAGGGCAAAAGTATCCAGAAGTGTCAACATGTACTTCACATTACCAAAATATGGCAAAACTTTAGATTCACCCAAATATTTACCCTAGAAATTATTTACCCAGGGCACTAATACAAAGTAAAATCCAGTCTCATCTGAGATTTGATTGTCCAGGATTATGATCTCAAAATTCCATTTAATATATAAAATAGATCATGATATTAGTCTATGTTAATCTCAATGCTATCCTACCAATAATGTTAAAAAACATTTTTATCAATTACTCAAATAATAATAAAAAAAGAAAAAAATGCTGTTTTCATCCATTTTGCCAAATACAAAGTAATTCTGATGAATTTGTCTGACATCTGATTTTCACAAGTTAATCAAATAATTCTCAAATAACTATGATCACTGTTTTTTATCTTCTGAGAAAGGAGAACTTTAACATCAAACAAAAAATTGATTCTGAACATATTCATACCTCAGAGTATTCTCTTCAAAATATCTGTCACTGGAAATAAAGAATGGTGTAAGTTGTCATCCACAGCTTCACCTTATCTCTTCCACCAATGTGATTAGTTGATGATAAAAGAGTTAGTTTGTCATGGCTAGAGTTACATCCCTTGTGACCTTGCTCCTATCTATTTGTCATGACATACAGACCAGCCATCTTGAAGATGATGTTGTCAGCACATCATGGCAAATGTTCAACACTGTTTGATGCGTGAATTCAATTTATTGTTCTGTCATTCTACTGTTGCAAGAAACATGCTAAACAATGGCCACAGTAAAAATTAGAAAAGCATTCAGATCAGTGTATAAGTTTTGTTATATTGTTTTCATATATTAGATATACTGACCAGCAGTTGTAGATAGTTGCAGTTTGGAAAGTTGTCATATCAGAAAATGTTTTGTCTTCCTTTTATAATTTTTCTGACCTTTTAGTATGAAAATGAAGAAAGAATCAAAAATAAAATGCTTCCTGTTTCACTTAGAAGAATAAAAAAAGAATAAAGAAATACAAAATGAAAAAAGATTTTGTGTGTAATGTGATCATAATGAGAGGTAAGAAAAAAAAACAGAATAAAGTTTGTATTTACCGACCCCTTCACATGGGCAAGAAGTGACACAAGGTCAATTTTTAAGCTGAGTTTAATCAGTTTTGAATTCAGAATTTTCCTTCTCCTAGACTGGTTGCCTAACCCAGTCTATTCTACTATTTACCTATACATGGAGGAAGAATAATTGGATTCATACCTTTCCTAAGGGTATTAGTGCTATGTAAAATGCAATCAGCTTCATCCAGAATTTGAGCTCAGTTCACCATGTCCATTTCCTATGATGATAAACATTACACTATGAGCATCTCTAAACAGTATAAAGTAAGATAGTTGGCCAGTTGGTTAGTTTTACTGCTTGACAACCTTGTGTTGGGTTATTTTATGCCAAGTTCAGTTTTTACAATCATGTTTTTAAGTTAGGAGATGCTGTCAGTGTATTTGAGACTCTATTGAACATATTGATTAAGTAATGAGACTAATTGTGTAAATAACTTTTTATTATTAACTTTCTTACAAACCAACCTTTTCTCTTAAGATAATTCCTTTGGGAAGACATGCTGAAGAATTTGTCCTCACTCTTGAAAACAGTTTTGAAGTCTTCAACTGACACTGCCTTCAGTTTGTTTGTCATGACCATTTCCTAAAAGATGACCAAGGAGTAGGGTTTTATTTTTTAGAAAAGAAAACAGTCATAAGAACTGATAGCATAGAAGTTAGGAGACATCACCACAGCAGCATATGAGTGAATAACAGATTTCTTCTCTTGTCTGTGCGCTCAAGTTTTTCCACCTTATAGGTAAACACGATCTATAGTTGCAGAGGATAGTCCTTTTTTGGGGAGACTTTCTGCATCAGGGTAGTTTTTCCTTTCAGCATCCATTTGGATATGCTTACTCCTTGTAAGGATTTACTCAGTTGCAAAGACAGTCTATTGTGGATGGACGCAAATTTTAAAAAATCAGAATCCATGAATTCTATCATGGCCTTGCATTTTCTTGAGTGTTGCTCTTGGCAAGTCCATGTGTATGTTCACTTCAGCACCTTCTTCAAGTTCTTCTAATTCTTTTTCATGTTATTCATCCATTCAACATTTCTGTTATATTCTTCCCACTAACCTACTAACTTCCCACTTTCCTACTAACTTTTGGTTAAATTTTCTTTTGTTATCAGGGAAAGTTTTGTTCATATTGCTTGACCCTTTTCTGGTATGTTTTGAGACTACCTTCTTTCTCCAATATCTTTTGATTTATTTCTCCTGGTTATGTTATCAGACTTATTTGAAGTTGTCTTTGGGGGATCTTTTCATTTTTGGGGATCATATACATTTTATTTTCCTTTGCAGTTTTATTGGGCAAAGGAAGGTTTGTAGTTTTATTTTTTTAATTTTTTTCATAGGTTTGTGTCATAGTCATTGTTAGTCTGTGATCATTGGTTTTGGGTTTACAATATCTGAATCTTTTTGTTCTTCTTCTTACGCCATTTAACTTGTTGGTATCTTCTTTGTCTGTGGAAGGCTGCAAGAGAATTTAAGGAAGGAAGGAAGGAAGGAAGGAGAGAGACAAAGATACTTTTTCAATTCCAATTCTATTTTTGGGTTTTAATGACTATCCTGTGGTGTGGAAAGTTTTCCTGAAACAGCAAAAATATATCATGTTTGCCAGATTCAGCATTGAAATATATTTGTCATTTTTGGTGGTGGTAAGTTTAAGGTTGGTAGTTACGTCCAGTAGGTTTTTTTCAATTGAGGCTGCTGCTACAGGAGATACAACCAGCTGAGACTACTGGGTAAACATGTGTGCTACCTGCTAGCAGCCGAGTGAACGAGGGGCCTTAAGTACTACAGGGAAGGTTGAAGTGTGAAAGGGTTTCCCTTTGGTGCTAGTAAGTCTGTCTTTTAAGCATGCAATGATTTTGTTTCATGTCGGTGGCTTTTGGGAACCGCTACACTTTTTGAATTTACTTTATTTTGTATTTTATTTTATTTTTATTAATCTCTATAGTTTGACTTGTTGTTCCAGCTTCTTTATATGGCCTTCTAGCCTCATTTCCCATCCAGTTTTCTTAGGGATGTGGTTGCAAAAGACAATGGACAAAAGGAATAGATTTAATTCTGTTTGTTTTAAATAAATAAAATTTGGTATGTCAAGAGAGACATGGGCCTTCTTCTTCCATCAGATAATGGGTCAGGAGGAGAGCGGGCGCAAGTCGTTCTTGAGCGGCTAGGTTGATATTGTGGCATGGGTTGGTATTGTGACATGGGTTGGTAAGCTATAAGGTGTCTGTGGTAGTTTTGGAATGCAGGCTTGATTGGTAGGGCACCTAATTCTTTGTTCTTGTCTGAATGTGACGCATGACGATCTTCTTTTTTGAAATCTCAGGGCCGACTGCCTTTTGGAACTTTTGTTGACCATTTTATAGTCGCATTCAGGTCAAATCAGCTCCAAAAACCTTTGAAAGGGAAAATTGCTGATTGGGGGAAAAAAAAGAAAAGGATCTTTTAAATTGTAAATATAAAGTTACATTTCAACCAGATGGATGTGCAGAGCCTACCTGCGCAGCGACGTGTTTTATTCATGTTGGTTTCAGCCATCATCTAGACAACAGTTTGCTTTTGAAATATATGTTTGTGGTGTTTTATTGGTTTGTTTATTTATTGATTTTGCTTGTGAGTTAATTTGGAATGTATTAGTAAATCAGAAGGGATTTATGTACATAAAACAGCTCCCCCAGACCACTTTCTGATTTACAATGAGTATGTATGAGTATGTGTGTGTATTGGGGATCTTGTTGTGGAGCTGATAAGCACGTTGACCCAGCAAATGTTTTATAAGGTTAAGTGTGTGATTAATGACAACCAAAAGACAATGAAAGAAACAAAGACAAGGTAACAATATAACAAAGATGACAATTTATTTGTTGTGTTTAGATGGTTGGTGTCAGTAGCTGGTATGGTTGAAGTCGTAGATAGGTGCAGCTAGACGTTCGAGGTAAGTAGCTGATGTTGGTCTAGTCATAGAGGTGCCGCTAGACGTTCGAGACGAGTAGATGATATTGGTTGAGTCATAAAGGTGCAGCTAGACGTTCGATGCAGGAAGCTTATGTTGGTCGATTCGTAGAGAAGCAGCTAAACGTTCGAGGCAAGTAGCTGATGTTGGTCGAGTCGTAAGGGTGGAGCTAGACGTTCGATGCAAGTAGCTGATGTTGGTCGAGTCATAGAGATGCAGCTAGACATTCAAAGCGAGTAGCTAATGTTGGTTGAGTTGTAGAGGTGCAGCAAGACGTTCGATGCATGTAGCTGATGTTGGTCAAGTCGTAGTGGTGCAGCTAGACCTTTGATGTCGGTAGCTGATGTTGGTTGAGTCGTAGAGGTGCAACTAGACGTTCGATGCAGGTAGCTGATGTTGGTCGAGTCGTAGAGGTGCAGCTAAACGTTCGATGCAAGTAGCTGATGCTGGTCGAGTTATAGAGGTTCAGCTAGACGTTCGATGCCGGTAGCTGATGTTGGTTGAGTCGTAGAGGTGCAACTAGATGTTCGATGCGGGTAGCTGATGTTGGTCGAGTCGTAGAGGTGCAGCTAAATGTTCGATGCAAGTAGCTGATGCTGGTCGAGTTATAGAGGTTCAGCTAGACGTCCGATGCGAGTAGCTGATGCTGGTCGGGGTTGGTAGATCGATGTCCCGGTTCTTGAAGTATATTGGATGAACCAGGGGTGTGTCGATGTGGTTGCTAGCCTATACAGTGAGTCGTACGTGGGCTAGATGCTGCAATGCTAGAGCATGTTGTCATTGTTGCAGTCCGTACAGCGGGTCGTATGTGGACTGGAGCATGTCCTGGTCGAAGTCGGTGTTGGCAGCTTGGTCACGTAGAGTCGAGCGAGTGATGTGACTAAGACATAACCATGTCTTAGAACTGCGGACCAAGTGAACAGACAGGGTAACTGGGGCTAAGATTTGTCCTGCCTTAGTACATGTGACGTCGAGCGAGCGAATCGGTGAGGCTAGGGGCTTTGCCGTGTCCTTAGCTGTGCGTACGTATCGGCATTTTTTTCTTTCGTTTTGTGTTTGTTGTGGGTTTATATTGCCTGGTCTGGAAGTTTTTGTTGAGTTATGCACTCCAGAAGTGCGTGGAGAATAATAATCTTGGGTATTTTGAAGAGTGTCATATGATGGTAGTGGTGGTGTTACGTAAGATTGGTGTGTTGGTCATGGTGCAAGTCGGTGAATATGTTCGCAGTGAATCCAGGTCTTATCCTCATTTTCATTTTCCACCTGGCTCATCATGTCGTTTGTTTTTGTGACTGTAAATTCTCTTTTCCAGGGTAGATGTGATGACTGGGCCATGGTTGGTTGTGACCAATGAATTAAAACCTTGTCACTGACCTGTATTAGGTCTTTGTAAATGAGGCGGCTTAATCTGGCTTCCATTTTGTGGTCTGCTTCGTCGTTAGCTGAGGTGACGCGGTGATGGACTTGCCTTAAGAGAGCATTTATTTGCATGCCATAAGCTCCTGGATCGTTGTTTGCAATCTCCTTGTTGTGTAGTTTGGGCAGACCTATATTGGGGCAGTGACCAGTGATGGTGTAATGTGGAAATACACCTGTAGCACTGTTGATTGAAGCATTCATGGATGAGGTGACTGATTCGAGGACGTCTGTCTATTCACAGTTTCTGACCTCACATAGCATGTAGAGGGCATTTTTCATCGTGCGATGTTGCCGCTCAATATTTCCCGAGCTCTGCGGTCGCCAGGGACAGTGAAGTTCCAGTATAATGGACATTTGGCAGAAAAATTGTCCGTAGACCTCACCAGTAAAGTGTGTGCCATGATCAGAGGACACTATGTGAGGTATTTCTCTGTGGTGGAGAAAAAATTGGTACAGTCCCCAAGCAGCTTTGATTGCATGATCTCTTGCACATGGTATGGCAGTAAAGTGTTGGCTGAAGCTGTCTAGGATGGTGAGGATGTAGCGCTTGCCTTTGGAGTGGGGCATTATTATGAAGTCTATAAAGACTAGCTCAAATGGTCCCTTGCCTCGTTTACAGTGACCACTGGGCCAGCGTGCTTGCCGTAATTTCCCTTACATTTTGCACCTGAGTCACAGGAATTGACACAGGCTTTAATATCGCAGTTTTTGAATTTCCATCAGTAGATGAATAGGAGTAAATGATTACGAGTAATCCCTGAGTGGTTGGTGCCCTCGTGAGGCTGGTGAAGGTATGTGGCATGGAGTTTGTAGAGAACGACTAATTTGGGAGAGTGTTTTAAAACAGAGGTGTCTGGCTCCAGAAAATTTGGTGCATATGTTTCCTTAAGAGTGCTGATCAGTGATCTCCAGGCTCGATGTGAGTTCCACTTAAGTCAGCTGATTGGAGGGCTCTGATAATTTTCGAATAGGCGTCATCCTTCAGTTGTTAGGCTGCAATGCCTAGGAGGTTGCAATTCCTCTCAATAGGGATGATGGAAGTGAAGTGGTATGCGAAAAATTCGTGCATGATGCGCTTGTACTAGCAGGTGTTTTGTGGTGAGTGGATCTTGGGGATAAGCCGTAATCTGTCAACCTCACCAAGACACCACGATGGGACATAGATGTGAAAGTCGGAGTCTTCTAGCTTGAATTTTCTGCCTGCCGGAGTAGGAACATTCGGTGTTTTAACTTTCTTATGTCTGCAGCTTCTACTGAGCATGTCAGCCCAGACATTTGATTCCCTTTGACGAATTCCAGGATAAATTTGTAGCAGGAATTGTCTTCTTGTCGACATCGTATCCTAGCATTGTTAAACACTCGCTGGTCTAAATTGGTCAAGGACCTGTGTTCAGTGAAAATAGCAAAGAAATGGTTGCGCAGAAAGTAATCAAATTTGGCGATCGCCCATTTTATTGCATACACCCCTCGTTCTGTTGTGGACCAGTTCTGTTCAGTGGCGTTGAAAGTGTGCGAGGCAACTGCTATGATCCTTTTTTTTTCCATTGTCTGCTTCCTGCATTAAGATGGCTTCACATGCCATGTTGCTGGCATCGGTGGTAAGAGTAAAGAGCTAGGAAAAGTCTGGTGGTGAGGAGAGTCGGTATTTCATTTTTTTGAACACCTTATCGGTCCTTTCTGTCCTGGCGAATGTTTTATTGGTCTTGTTTAGCTTGTGTATGGGGCCCATTAGGTTGGAGAATGTGTCAGACCTTAACTTCTCAGACAAACGAATCTAAAGGAATTGTCAGATCCCTACTAAATGGCTAATGAAGCTTTGAAATTCCTTCCTAGGTGTTGGGGGCTCCATTTCTCTGATGGTGCGGACTTATTCTGGGTTGGCCTTAAATCCTTTGCTGTTTACTTTGCGCCTAAGGAATTTCACCTCTGTTGCGAGGAAAGTACATTTGTTTGGAACTTGCGCAGAGCGGTAAAGAGTTGCTCAAATACTGACATATATTCCTCTAATGTCTTAGCATGGACCAGGTTGTCGTCGATGTAGGAAGATATGTTGTCACAAGACACGATAGTGGCTAGGGCTTCTGGTATGCAGTGGGAAAAGATCTGTCTGGCTGAAGTCAGATCGAAGGCCAGGTGCATGTACTGGTAGCATCGGTCTCTCCACGTAAACGCTGCTTTGTGGCGATCTCTAGACGATTTGCCAGTAACCGCTCCGGAGATCAAGTGACACGAAATATTTGTTACCTTCGCCAATTTTGTTGAACAGGTGGTCGATCCTTGGCATCAGATAGGGATCAAGGTCGACTAAGACCTTGTTGAGGGCCCTTTAAAATTCGCAACTACGAGGATCAATCCATTTTTCTTGCAGGCTGCTAATACTGGGCTATGGGATCGATGCAGTTTTCAATGATCCCCTAAGTAGCTATGTGTTTTATTTCCACGTCAATATCGACCTCCAGAGCCAGGGGGACTGGGTGTTGTTTTGGGACACGCGACTGACTGTTAGTCGGTATGCGAACAGCTCGGATGAAGATGCCTTTATTGCCGTATTCGGTACTGATAATATCGGCGTTGCGAATAAACAGGTTTGCCATGGCCTCTAATTCGTCACGATTTGGGTGGTTTGGTAAGGACAGGCCCAAGCACTGTTTCAGCCAGTTTAGATTTTGATCCAGTGTCTGGGTGTTGGGTTGTGGTCTCATGGTGGGCTGGTTATGGCTGATGGTAGTTTGGGCCCCATCTGCAGGGTCGTAGATTGATGCTGAAGCTGGTATTATAGGGGCTGTGTGTACCATGTGCCCTGATGTAAGCGTGCGTCTGAATTCAACTGTTGCGTTGCGGTTGTTTATTGAATAGGAGTTGAGTCTGTCGTGACCAAGGATCAGTGTAGCTTGGGCTGTTACCAGCACATTTATCTCTTTAAAAACAGGTGAGTTGTGGTAATGTCGCAGTCTAGTTCCCCAAGGGAGGTGATGCTGCCACTGATCCTTTTCACGTGGATGTCGGAATGGATCATGTGTTTTCTGGCTTCTTTTGGCAGCTGAGAGATTGGCACAATGCAGGTGAAGCATCCAATCCAGCATAGCTGTACCGAAAAAGTGGTGTCTTTGACAGTAAAAGTAGAATTGACGAGTGACGACAGCTGTGTGGAAGGTCCCTGGGGGTTGAATATGTAATGGCGAGCGTGGGTGAACGGGGGACGAGCCATCACATCTCGTCCGGTTCGTACCGAAAATCCTGCTCCTCGTTGTTTATGGATGGTGTGACATAAGCCTGGGCGAGAGGCAGGTGGCGATATGGGCAGTTGCGTCCGGGGAAGCAAGCACAACCCCTGCATATGGTGGGTTCTGGGTTATGGTTGCAGTTTTTGTATGACTGATAGAGGTCCCGTTTGTGTGGCGTGGTGAAGCTCGTCTGTTACGGGTGCGGTAGTCGTCTACTTGTTCGTAATGGCTGTTTCTACTTGATTGACACGTTTCCTCGACTCGATCGCCGTGGTCTGTGTGTATAATACGCGTTGTCATGTGAGGTTTTGTTGTCACTTTCTATACCCGATCAAGATACTGTTGGGCTTCGCACGTTATACCACTCGCCGTATAATGGTTGTCCATTGTCTTGACGAGGTGGGGGTATAGGTTTGAGTTTCAAGTTTTGACCTTCTCGTTCATCAGCATTGCGCCCATGATTGAGAAAAGCGTGTCAACAGTCAATTCTGCGTTATTGTCAGTCTTGTATTTATTTTTCATGGGCACACCTGCCTCTCTGATAGTGTTTTCGAGTTGGCGAGCGAAATCTGTAAACTTCTCACCGTCTCACCGTTGTAGATCCCAAGCTTGACTAAGGTATAAAAAATTGGTCATCTGGCTGCCATGGATCGTAATAAAGTATGTTTTCAGCTGTTCGAAGGTGGATGTGTCCTGTTTGGAATCTACCACCTGTGGTCGAGTAAGTCTTTGGTCGCCTTGACAATTTCAGCTTCGAAGCTAGGATAGTCGGCAAGTTCTGGTAGGCCTTGTTTAGGGCGCTGATGAACTGATTCACGTCATTTCAAGGGTTGAAAGTGGAGGTGTCTCATGCCATTGCGCAAGGATTGTTGTCGCATTATTAGGCCACAGTCGTCGGTTTTCTGGGCTGTAGGTGTTGTTGTTGTGGCAAGTTTTAGAGCATCCAACATCTTGTTTATGTCGGCTTGTGCTTCTTTTATTCTTTCATCTGATGGACGCGTTAGTCCAGCTTTCAAATTGAATAGTGAAATTTTCTGTTCCTTGATAAGAGTAAAGAGATCAGAGCGAGTCAATTTTACGAAATCCATATTTCTCTTGTTTTACGCTTCTGACACCAGTGTTATAAATCAGCGCGTGGTTGCAAGAGACAACGGACGAGAGGAATAGATTTAATTCTATTTATTTTAGATAAATAAAATTTGGCATGTCAGGAGAGATACGGGCCTTCTTCTTCCACCAGATAACGCACCAGGAAGAGAGTGGGTGTAAGTCATCCTAAAGCGGCTGGTTTGGTATTGTGGCATGGTGTATGACGAGGGTCAGTAAGCTATAAGGTGTCTGTGCTGGTGCTGGAATGCGAGTTAGATCGGTAGGGCGTCTGATTCTTTGTTCTTGTATCTTGAAATCTCGGAGCCGACTGCCTTTTTGAACTTTCGTTGACCATTTTAGAGTCGTGTTCGGGTCGAATCGGCTCCAAAAACCTTTGGAGGGGAAAGTTGCTGATGGCGAGGCGGGGAAGGATCTTTAAATTGTAAATATAAAGTGCGGAGCCTACCTGCGCAGCGACGTGTTTGTAGGTGTGAAGTGAGTGAATGTATTTATTTTCCCCACACGTTTATGTTGAGGTTTTGATATAGAGTTTGGTGTTTTAGAATTAAGGTAGAATAAGCACATGGATAAAGTGGTAAATGAAGGAAGCCGATGAAATAAATGAGTGAAGATATGCAACAAATGAGTAAAAGATATGAAACAAATAATGGTTTGTAAAACGGCGCGGACAAAATGAGCATTTAAAACAAGGCGACGAACAAAAACAAATTTATATACTATAACAATAAAACTTTCTTTGATACATAAAAATATTACTAACTCTACTAACAAAATAATAGTGTGTATATATGTGTGAGCTCGTATGTGTGTGTGTGTGTGTGTAACACAACTAAGCTACAAAAAGAATTGCAAGTTTAAAATTTTCTATGGTTAGAAACAGGCAGTTTCTCAAAGACGGGAAAGCGTCTCATAGTCATTGTATATGAATGTCTGCAAGGCCCATTCATGGTGTTGCTGCTGCGGAGAAATTTGGTCAAAGAGAAAGAGGGTGCTTGAAGACGACGTATTTATAGAAAATACCGTCTTGTAGGTGGCTCAAAAATGCAGGACTTGAATTTACGCGCGCCGACGTAGTTGTAAGCATATCACGTGGTCCTCCTGGCCAATGGTTTCCCGAGACTGAACATTGAGCGTCCGCCATCTTTGTGGGAACAAGTGGCATACCGCCCAAAATAATTTATAGGAGTGTAAAGTCCTATATGTTTTATTCATGTTGGTTTCGGCCATCGTCTAGACAACATCTTGCTTTTGAAATATACGTTTGTGGTGTTTTATTAGTTTGTTTATTTATTGATTTTGCTGGTGAGTTAATTTGGAATGTATTAGTAAATTAGAAGGGATTTCTGTACATAGCAGAGAGATGCCATTTTTATCATCGACTAGTTTTGCTCCCGGATAGATCAATTCTTTTAGTTCAGTGATGCTGTTTGTTGGAATATATTTCAATAATTCATTTACTTATCTAGTCTCAACCTTGACTTTTTACCTGTCTTGGTACTTTAAGAATCGTAATGTAATCTTCTATTCATTTATGATTTTCTTTATTAAATCTACCTTTTCTTTGTCTTCTTGTGTTAAGATGCTTGGATCTGTGATTGTTTGGTTTTTATTATCTAGTGTCTCAACTCGTTTAGAGGGCTTTCTTTAAGTATATTCTTCCCTATTTACCTATTCATAAATTTTTTGCATTTCATGGTCAGAAAACCAACTTTAAAAAAATCTGTCAAAGATGTAACCTGGTACTCTTGTTGCTCTGTGAATCTCAAATTGAATCTCAAATTGACGTTTGCACAACTACTACTACACCATGGTTCTGGGCAGACTCTTGTAGCGCTTCATCTTCAGTGTCAGTTAGACCCCTATTGGAACCTCCACCGTGATGAAAACTAGTAAAGAACACAAAAACACCGTCTTGGTTCACTAATACAGATGTTTATTCTCAGCTATACCTCTTATAAGTCGTCGAAAAGAGAGAAACAGCGTATGAAAAATGAGTCGACTGCTTTAGCTAAACAAAGAGAAATAAAATGTCATGAGAGAGAGAGAGAGAGAGAGAGAGAGAGAGAGAGAGAGAGAGAGAGAGAGAGAGAGAGAGCAGACACAAACCTGGAGTTATTTTTCTCGTTTTCTGTTGCAGTTCTCACACGTACTTACTCGCTGGTTTCGTCTTCATGGCTTCATGGTACCGCGTGCTTACACTGAGAGAGAGAGAGAGAGAGAGAGAGTAAGCATTTTTCGACATTGTCAAACTGAAGAATTCAAAAGGAAATCCAACGAGAAGATTAGAAAACCTGCTTGAGAACGTCTGCAGAAAGAAGGAATTATTCAGCTGAAAACACAGTGTTTACCCGGCGAATTAGCGGAATTTCTGTAGGTGGAAGAGGCCCAAAAAGATAAAGAACATTTGAAAAAGAAAGAGAAAAAGAACTAATACCCAGTGAAAGTATTTACTAAAAATATTATAAAACTACTTTTATCGAGTTGACGTTTTAACGAAGACTGAGTCATGGTAAAATTCCAATAGCTTTTCCTTTTTTTTCCCTTAAATTTTCATTCTTTATATCATTTCGCTGCATATTTTTTGTATTTTGTTTTGTGTTCTAAAAGAATTGAGTCCATAACTTAACCTGTATATGGAAACATAAGCAATTCGCTGGCGTTAACTTTTATGTGTAATGGTTTATTTCTCAGGAAATAAATTACTTTTTACGGGAAAACTGTTATTTTGTTATTAGAAACATTGTCATCTTTTCTACTAGTTAATATTAGTACTAGCATTCCTCTCCCTTTTCACTGTACCTTTTTTAATTCTATTTCTTTCTCTCTCACACTTCCAGACTTAGTTGCTAACTAAGTCTGTTTCTGCTACCATGGCTTGGACGTAGTTAGCACTTAAAACTTACTTTTTGAAGACATCGTAATTGTGGATGACTGTATACGAAGAAAGGACTAGCATACGTAAACTCTTTTGTTAACCTTGCCTATGTTGGCCTTATCAATTATTTTCCTCACAAGTCACTAATAGCGAGTTACAAAGTTCCCTTCAGAATAACATTATAAAAGTGACAACGAAGATTTCGTCTGAACTAACGTTATAAAACTATCAAATTTTCTGGGTTCTTTCAAAACTATGATAGTAAGTAATAAATTCAACTGAAAGAAAATTTTTAAAAATTGAATATTTACTTTGGGCAATAAATTTTGAAAGATTTTCTTTTTTTTACCAAATCAGGAGTAATCGAATACTTTGCATACACACTGACGAAAGTCAGCTGCCAAATTCATTCGTTTTCCTCTGGGAAGTGGCATATCATTTTACTGTGGAAAAAGGTTACTGCAAATTAGATTTTGTATATCAGAGATATACATTTTCAAAGGCAAATGTCTCCTTGCAAGTTTCAAGTGTTCATTATAATAGTTATAAATTCACTGAGTTTCTCTAAAGTGCTTTAAATGAAATTAATAATACATTAAACTTGATAAATAAATATATCCTTAAATTTGAACAGAATAATTTTTGTTGAGTAAACAATGTATAAATAGTTTCTAGGAAAATATGCCTCAGGCATATTGGTATATGAGTAAGGAGACATTATCTCTACAAGTCTGGGAATGGGAAAAATAGAATCATATCTTTCCCAAGAGTACATAGCAGAAAACGAACTCAGTCTGCTGGTTGTGTTTTTTATACTAATAAACGTTGCACTTTCCTGCACAAATGAATTGGTATAACTTTACATTACTTAATACTTGAATTTAGGAATCTTTCGTCACTTACTGTTTTCTAACAACAATTCATTTCACTGTTTCACTTCAAAGTTTGCAGCAACAACAGTAACAACAACAACAACAACATTTGTACCGTTAAACACCAAATGTACGGTTGTATCATTACACGGCACGGATAGAAGTTATTCAAATGGAAGTTTTGCTGGTACGGTCTCAATAGGCGTTTGTACTACTACTACTATGCATAGACATTTGTACCACCACGTGTCGAACTGATTTATGCGTGTAGCGCTACGTCTTAAATGTCAGTCGGACCTCGTGATAACCTCACCATGAGAAAAAGTGACGAACACACCAAAGCCCCGTCTTATTTCGCTAATACAAAAGTTTATTCGGTACTACACTTTTTAGTGGTCATCAGGAAGAGTGAGACAGCGAATGAAAAATGAGTCGAGCGCGTCAGCTAGACAAAGAGAAACAAAATATTATGTGGAGAGAGTAGGCAGATACAAACCTTGAATTATTGTGCACGTTTCTATTGTAGTTCTAATCGTGCTTGTTCGCTGGTTTCGTCTTCACAGCTTCTGGTGTGAGACCCCTTTTCGAAGCTCTCCCCAAAATGGGGGCCGCAACTTTCGGCTGTCTTCACATCGTCGTGTCTGGTGTACAACTGACTGTCTTTACTACGTCGCGTCCGGCCGCCAACTAACTCCTTTTCTTGTTTTCTATCCCGCACCCACAGCCCTGACGTCGTTTTCATTTGAATTCTCTTCAGCCAATCAGAACTCGTTGTCGATTCGCTGCTGGTACTTTTCTATTTTTAACCCGGGCGTCCCTAATTTTTTTTTATACATTCTTAAATTCTATCATCGGTAAATATTGCCAAAAGTATTTGTAAGGTTAATACATCAGGATTTTCAAATTTTATTTTTTCAAAAGTGAATAGGAAAATTATCCAACTGATCATCTTATGGCAAATTTCAAACACTAAACAAATTTTTACTTGACACAACTACTCATTAAATTATTTTTTAAAAAGTCTTAACACACTTGGATTTCTTGAAAATGTTTTATCTCTTCAGAAACCTATGAATGAATCATGGATATATATATATATATATATATATATATTGTTACGGATAGCGAGCCTCCGCTCCCAGTTATAGTAACAGACTGCCTGGAAGGGTCAATCCGAAGACATCTCATATCAGAAAGAAACAGGAAAAGGTAACAAGGTGCTACCCATCTAACCCCACGTCTGCTGCACATCGAAATCAGCTGATCCTACAGTTTGAAAAAAGAAGTCGCTGATTGGCTGAAGGAAGGCACGCGACAATGAAAATATTTTCGTGCACCAAAAATCCCAATCGGACAGAAAGTCAGTTGATGAAAATCTTTGGAGAGGGACACGCAAACAACCAGCCTGCCCGAGAATGCAAAATAGCTACGCAGCATAAAAAGATGTCTTATGAAAAGAAAAGAACCATGGAAACATATCGTAAAAGCCATCTATTATCATGACGATGATAATGAAGATAAGTAACAAGAGACTTCATGAGAAGGTTGAAAGCAAAAATTATTGCCTAGCCTTTCATTTAAATAACAGAAAGAAAAAAGAAAGAAAAGACTTTTGGTCGTAAACATTCTTGATTCCCCGAGAGAGAAAAAGAAATGAACTAGCGAAACACTTTGAATGAGATAAGTAAAGACGGTTAAACCTATAGGGTCTATGAAGGATTATTCGTGGTTGTTGGTGAATTATTGGTATTTGTTTCGAAATTCTGAGTTTCGTATCCGACTCCTTTTTCTTCTCCTTACCCCATTCACTTTTTGTCTTCTTCCGTCGGTCGAAGCTGTAAGAGAATTAAGGACAGAAGGAAAACGAAAAGGATTCCTTTAGACTCAAACTTTATTTTGAGGTTTACGACTATTCTATGGGGGGGAACGTTTTTCTGAACCAGTTGAAATATTCACGTTTCCCCAGGTGTTATATAGTCATCTGCTGATTCATGCAGAAATATACATATATATGCTGGATACATACCGATGCAATAATAATTAAGACGCCCGATGATAAAGACACAGGAATAAACGACGCACGAAGACTTCTTTATAAAATATTTTACCTCTCACTTTATTTGTAAGGTTTCGAAAAGGGTTACTCAAAATTTGCGTGTGAGAGGTAGCTGGGGACCGAACATTACTGAAATATTTTGACCCCGAAGTTGTGGCCGTCAGCGTTGTGTCTTTCTCGTTCTCTATGGTTGCTCAACCGGACCCTGGAGTAAACTCTTCTGTGTGCTGGCTTTCCCGACTACATCGCGTCTACTTCCGTCTTCCACTGTACTGCTTGCCCTCCTTCTCGCCTATCTCCCACTGTCCTCAATTCGTCGGCCTTATATTACCTTCAAACTCCCATGCAGTAATATAGACACGCCTCAACGCCTACGCAACCTCTTCCGATTTCCAGCGACCGGGATGTGTCACTTCCCTCCGGTGCACCACCTTGAATGGCATTTTTGGCCGGGTCAAAAGGTCAAAACATAACACAGGCAAGGCGTATGAAGTATATTATAGAGTCATTTTCGTCAATCACAATGTTTAGCAAAGGCTGCTACTAGTAGAAGACGCAACCCATCGCAAACGCCCCGGGACTCAGCGGTCACGTGCGCTCCCTACCAGCAGCTGAGAGGTAAAGGTCCGTACTGTAGAAGTGATAAACGCTTAATGAAAAAAAATGTCTCTTTAGCACCAGGAATCTCCTCATTTTAGGCATGCGCTGATTTCGCTTTCTGTCAGAGGCCACCCGGGGAACCGTTACTTTTCGCATTTATTCATTTTTTAGTTCTTTTCAGTCCCTACAAACCTCATTCCTTTCTACTACTCTTCTCTGTTCCATTACATACACCTAAGCCGCCGGGCACACACATTTGTATGCATCATTCCACAATCAAACTACGAAGTGACATGATTTTGTATTAACTTATCATCTCGTATATTTATGTTCATTTCGCTGTTAGCAAATAAATTTTGTTATATCGTTCCTCTGGGTCGTCATTTTTATCACTTCAAAGATTTCGGTTTCATTCTTTTATTTTCTATATGTTCGAGCAGATGAACGAACATTTTATGTGAAAAATATATTCGCATGTTCTGACATCCTCCCAGCTCATAACAATATATATATATATACATATATATATATATATACATATATATATATATAGTGTTGCCTATATGTACACACCAAGCAATTTTTCATAAAGAGTTGATTTTCTTCTGAAGATATCAGAATTTTATTATTTCTTCTCGAATATCATGAATCAAAATGGATATTATTATGTATTATTTATTACCAAACTCTATGATACTGAAACTATTATGGAAAAAATGAATATGTGACGGTAGAAAATCAAGAGCACCCAATATGTTAGGATGATGTTTAAATGGCGTAGGAATGTGTTAACTTCTAGTCTCATTCCTCTTTTCAATTTATAGGGTGGCCCACAAAAGATTGACACATTTCTAAAAATTCTTAAATTCCTTGCTTTTAATCTATTTTTTATATTATTTTTCACATTTTACAAGTCACTTTCAAAAATTGAAAATGTTTATTTACAGTGTGAAAGAATGAGTTAAGATAATAGAATTTTACTATTCTACCCAGTGGTCTATAATTTCAACAACAACAACAACAACAACAACAACAACAACAACAACAACAACAAAAATGTACAATAACCATTTTAATGTGAAGAATCTTCCAAGTACGAAATAATAAAGAGCTTAGTCTTCCGATTTTAGATTTATGAGACAATAGCAGATCTCACATGAAACGATCGCTATAGAAATGTTTATACAGAGGCAATAGTCGAAGTTGTACAGCAGTGTGTTGTTAAAGATCCGCCTGTGTCCACTCATCGTCGATCATCTCAGTTTGGAATATCCAGGACATCAATACAGCGGATTTTAAAGTCTGACCTTAATGTACACCCCAGCAAGATTTAAATGGTTCAGTAACTTCAGCCACCTGATTATCAACAGCATCTGGAATATATACTTCGATCTGAATAGAAGTCTAGTAAAGGTGGCAATTTTTTAGACAAGCTCATAATGAGAGATGACACTCATTTTTGCCTAAATGGATTTGTGAATAAACAGAATTGCTGATTTTAGAACACAATGAATCCCGAGAAAATGCATCAGTTATTGAAAATAACCCACACATTTTGTTTTAACAGGCCTGATCTACGGCTCTTTGTACCAGAGGGGGGTCCAAGTGGCATAATGGTCAAAGTGCTTGGCTACAACATCATGATAAGTGAATTTGAATTCCAGTCACACTATTACAATTACTTTCGGACTAATACCCTTGGGAAAGGTATTAAACCCTTTTTCTCGCCATGTATGGATCAAATAGTATAATTACTGTTCTTCTACAAGGATAGCTTTGGCATTAAATAACCAATGATGGTTAATATGTCATGAAACAAAGAATCAAGTCAAACCAAACTTACCGCCCTAGAATCCAGGAAGCATCTGTGTGAAATATTCAGTGGCAAATAAATACACAACTCTTTTATAGATGCTAGAAGACAGTGGTGAGTGTTAGTTTCGTCAAGAGAAACAAGACTTTGAGCATCGTTAACTTTTAGAGCAATTAGCGACGGGTATCGAAATTGTGATGGGTATCAAATTGCAAGGGCTCTAAGTTCCACTTCCGATATGAGAATGCTGGTAGCTATAACCCTGTCTCAACCAAAAGGAATGGGTTACCTCTTAGTAAATTCCCAATAGAAATTGGAGTCTGTGGTTGGTGGTGAAATCAACGAATAAACAAAAGTTATAAGAAAGTTATCCTTAGCTACACCAGAGAAAATAAAAACAACTTGGGAAAGGACGGGGTCAAAAAAGGATAGCCATTTTCTACATTTTGACATTAAACAAACCAACGATTCCTAAAAAAGTAAAAATTAGATATTGCTTCGAAAGGATAGAACAGAATATTCCACCATCTTTGAGGTGTTTTAAATGTCAAAGTTATGGATACTATTGAGAGAGCTTCAGACGACGTCTGACATGTTGAAAGTATGACCAAAGATATCCAAATCACATGGAAGAAGATTGCCTCAACGAAACCAAATGCTCACACAACCTACTAAAAATCCTAAACAAAAATTAGATGACCTTGACAAACCAGAGAGAATGAATGACATTCCACAATCGAACAAAAACTACGAACATAAGTTAAAACACTAAAACAAGGCTTACGTCCATTTAACTCAGAAAGTATAAAATCCGAACAAAAATCAAACATTGGATTCAGAATAATTCAATGGAACTGCAATAGACTAAAACAAAATTACAATGAATTACAATTGCTCATGACTATCTTAGATCTTACAGTTATCTGTCTCCAAGAAATATTATTGAAAGAAAATAACTTAAATTTCAAAAACTATCAACAATACAACTACATCAGCAATATAATACTCAGAACTTCTGGAGGGGTATCCATGCTAATAAAAGATGACGTACCCCAGGGTAAAATTAATATAAAAACCGAACTATAGGCAATTGCCGTGAGAGCTATACTACACAAGACAATTAGCCTATGTTCTTTTTATATTCAACCATATGAGCAGATAGACTAAGACAAGCCAAAAAACCTAATAAATCAATTACTCAAACCCTTCATCTTCCTGGGGACTTTAACAATCATAATACCATTTGAGGATGTAAGAAAACACATAGAAAATATAACGGTACAGAAATATTTATTACTGACAAAGAAATATGCCTTCTTAATCTAAAAACACCAACACACATTAATCCAGCAAATGAAAACCTATCAGCAATTAATGCAATAATTTATGTAGATATTATAATAGTTAGAAGTAAGTTATCTCCCTTGTATTTAGTCATTTGACATCAAGAAACAAAAATGAACCTCTACATTATTCTCTCATATATCTGACGTTCTGCACACACGTGTACAATATTGGTTTCAATAAAGTCATGAACCAAACAGCATCTTCTTTATCCTGATGTTCCCACAATATACCAAATGGTGTCAGAAGCGAAGCACAAGCATGGACCTTTTACAACCGCCAACGCAAATTACCTGGACCGGCAACGTAGAAGAAAACTTTATGGCATAAGAAAAAACGACGAAGCCCGACCACGTAAAATGTGCATATTCCTACACGTAGCCGGAAAAAAATCTGTTGAAGTATACACCGCACTTACGTTCAAAGAAGAGGAAAAGGGTAATTTCAATGCTCTGGTTCGCAAGTCCAAAATATTATCGAGAGCAAAAAGACTTAACCCACAAACGTTATGTCTTCACTACCAGAGACCAGAAATAACTACTACTATCGCAATTTTATTTAGTCATCAAAATTGAACACTAGTAACAATAAGGATATTATAAAAAAATATGAAAGCAAAAATAAAATAGAATAAAATAAGGGAGAGAGAGAGAGAGAGAGATCCTTGTTTAAAATTCAGAGTAGTTTATTATGACAAAAGGAAGGTCGCTCCAGTTAGTTGCATATGTGTCCAAATGCAAATATGACAAGTAACTCATAAATACAAAAAGTAAAATAATCATAAAAAAACCTTTCACCTACTGCTACACTCATAAAACGGGGAAAGAAGTCACTACTTCTTCCTTCCAGCTAAATAAGGGTTCACATGTGTATCTTTTCTTTTTTTCTTAGAGACCAAGTCCCTAAAAATATCCTTTTTTTTCCTTTTTTCATAGAGACCAAGTCCCAAAAATGTTTTTTCTTTTCTTTTAATAAAAAGCCACTCTCTGTCTTTCTTTCTTCTACGAGACAATGTCTCTAATAATGTTCTTTTTTCTTTTTCTTTTTCCTTGTCTGTCGTCTTCCCTCTCGATAGAGCTAGTAATGGCGTCTGAGACTTGAGTAGTTGTTAGAGTTTACTGAAGTCATTAAACATTTTTCTTAGAGAAACAGTTCCTCTAAAATATAAATTTATGTAGTAGAAACCTACTTTCTTGGGCTTCTTTCTTTCTTTTCTATTATTTTTGGTTTGAGCCGTAGAAACCTATTTTCTTCGGTTGCTTACATTTATCTTCTTTTTAGCTTGATTTAACTTCGATTTCCCTTCCGGAATTCTGAATGTAATACAAAATCCTTCAGGTGGATTTAAATTCTTCTCATTTCTTTTCTTTTTGGCTTTCAAGCCTTCTTTGAGTTCCCTTCTGGAATTCTGAATGAAGCACTAAATCCTTGAAGTGGACTTAATTCTTGTAACTCAGCTCCATTTGAGCTAAGAAGTAAAAAAAAAACGCGGCCAAATTCTAAGGCCTCCTGTTTTCAACTGACTTCGGCGAGTAACGCCAGGGGCAACAGCACCCACCTCCAAAGATTCCAGCCAATCAGATCAAAGCTTCTCTACCACACACAAAAGCTAACTAGCAGTAAAAGAAAGACAATACAAAATATGCCCCGAATTGACCCGGACATGTTGGCGTTTCATTCAATCAACACTATTACTACTTATAATGACACACAGTGGACAACAAATCTGAAACTACAAGGTCTAACAGTCAGAAAGAAAAGAGTCTCTCGTAAGTGAACACATGGAAACAATTTCAAGTGCTGTAGTTGTGTCGTCTTCTTCTTAATAGAAGGTCGACAGCCGAGTTTCTACGCTGAAAATAACAGTTCTCTTAGCTTCTTCCGATGAATTCCTTTTTTGCCTGCAACAATCTTCTTTAGCAGTCCTACATTCAATCTCGTCTCATGTCGTGCGTCAACAAGACTCGAAACGCCGTCTCTACCCTGTGCATTCAGGCAGGACGTAAATAATCATACCAAAATGCCACATCCGGGTCAATCGCACAATGTGATAATTTACATGCGTGCCACTGTGTAGGTAGTTCTGACGTCAAACACAATTCACGATCGGGAGGATGTAAGTTCGATCTCCCCAATCGCCCATTTCTCTCTCCCTGATCTCATTTTACACGTCAGACAAATCGTACATGCTTTGAGCTGCTGTATTTGTGATTTCTCTCGCCACACAGTCCCATTGAAACTTGACACGAGCAGTGACGAAAACATTTTACCAATATCATATTACAAAAAATTAAAGAAAACCGGAGATAAAATCAACAAAAATGTGGCTAACATCATAAACTGGCTACAAAGTACCAAATATGGGAAAAGCGGACATTACTGTTGAAAGAAAAGGTTTGTTATACGAACTCTGTTTAATCAGAACTCCGAGAAACGTCCAATCTATTCTAGGGAAAGACTCGTGCAATAAACTAAACCTAATTAAGCGATTGAACATTATCCAAAATATGGACAAAAACAACATTTTATCTGCCAATGAAAAGTTGTTTAAAGGAATAGGATGCCTGCTGGAACGAGTACACATCAAACGCGCACAAGACGCATTACCCTTTATAGAAGCATGCAGGAAAATTCCATTTGCCATGTACAACGAAGTCAAAATAGAATTTGACAGCATGGAGAAAGGAATTATTAAAAAAGTAACTTAGCCGACAGAATTGGTAAGTGCAATGCATATAGTGTACAAACCAAACGGAAAACCTAAGGATCTGCATCAATCCACGAAACCTGAACAAAGCAATCTTCCGAGAGCATTCTAAATTCCCAACACGTGAGGAGGTAATGACAAAAATGTCAAGAGCAGAAATAGTTTCAAAGTTGGATTGTTCAAAAGAATTCTAGCAGCTTCAATTGGACGAAGAAAGCTCCAAGATATATTCATCACACCGGAAGGTAGATACAGCTACCAAAGATAACCATTTGGAGTACTGTCGGCGCCTGAAATATACTATAGAATTAATTATACGGCAAATGTTCGAGGATATCCAGAACGTAGAAACCTCAATAAACGTCATTGTAATGTGGGGAAGTGACACAAAATCACACCAACTTACAGTGAAGAAAACCATTGACATCTGCAAGTCAAATAATGTAACTTTCAACAGAGAAAAATGACAGATTGCCATTGAAAAATTAACATTTCTGGGCGACCGACTTACTGCAAACAGGTTGAAACTGGACCCAGCCAATATGAAACCAATTGTAGAATTTTAAAGAACCAAGAAACAAGGAGATGTAGCAAGGTTTCTAGGTATGATTAAATACCTTGCTAGATACACAAAAAATCCTCCTCAAGGGACATTTCGCACGAGTGAAATCTAACGTAGTCTTTACATGGGGATCAGAACACGAAAAAGAATTTAATGAATTAAAAAGGACGCTATCTTCCCAACCAGCAATTCATATTTATAATCCAATGTGACCTCCAAAAGATTCTTGTCATGTAATCAATACAGGATTGAGTGTCATACTTGAGCAGCAGCATGGAGAGCAGTAGCTACCTGTTGCATATGCATACAGAGCGACAACGGAGACACAATGTAAATCGAAAGAGAAGCCCTGATTATACACTTTGCTTGTGACTGCTTCCATCAGTACATATATGGAAGACCAGTGCAACTAGAAACAGACCACAAACCACTTGTAGCCATATTTTTAAAAGGCGCTGAATGATTGCCCAGCACGGTTACAAAGGATTCAACTCAAGGTGGAAAAATATAATCTGCACATCAGCTACATTCCAGGAAAATCTATGCATGCAGCAGACGCATTATCCTGAGCGGTGATGACAACCCCACCCCGGAAAATAACTGATGAAATAGAGAAAGAATTAGAATCATTGGTTGCAGCGGTGATAAAGTATGCACCGATCACTGACAAAAAAAAAAAAATAAGAAATGAAAGAAATAGAAGAAGACCGCATCAGATCCAACGTTGCAAATACTCACAAACTACAGAATGCACCGTTAGTCAGATACAATAAAACAATGTAAAAAGGGGACACAAACGTATTTCAATCACCGAACTGACCTGATGCTTTTTCATAGCTTAATATTAAAAGGAGAACACTTCGTAGTTGTTACGGTAATTTACCCACGCACACATGAACTCTCCCTGCTATAAATAGCAGTAAGTACTGCTCTTAGGTAGAAGTCAATATTCTAGCAGACAACCCTTACAGTCAGACCGAACAGTCTCGCTAGTAACCTTCTCATTTGTATATGTTTGTACAACTGTTTTGTTAATATATTTGTTTAACGCAATTCCTCTTGTGTGTCTTTATTTCTGGTCCCTAAGAAGGCCAAAACAACTTGGCGACAAGGACCCTTAAGGACCCTTGAAGACCCCCAAAATGACTATGTGGAAATTGTCAATATTGTTTCAACTTTGGACGCACGAAATTCTATTTTCGTCACACTTTGTTCAACAAAACAGTAATTGGCAACCCAGAAAAGGAAACCCAACAACAAAAAGTGTAACTTACACTGAACTTGAACGCGAGCCACTAAACTACAAGAATTTATATCTTAAAAAAAACACTCGTGATTTCCTGAGTGTGTAAGAAATTAAAGTTTTTTTTATTAAAATAAAAAGAAAAGTTTTTAACTTCAACTAAATTCTATTTCGGTCTAATCCTTAAAAAGACACAAACAAACATGGACGAGTTTAAATCCGCCATGTTCGATTTTCTTAAGTTCCAACATAAACAGCAAAAAAGAATGGAAGAGAAACAACTTGAGCAGCAAAAAATAATGGATCAACTCTAGCTGGATAGCGAGTTAAAGAAGAAGGACTTTAAATAAAAAAACAAACCGAAATCAGACAACAAAAACTCGAAGAAATTCTACTTCAAACTCAACAAGAGAAAAAGAAACTTGCTTGGACTGACAAACAGGGATCAAATTAGTGAAAACGAAAATTCGTTCTCACAAAACACGATCTGGAACGCAATAGACAATTTTACATATTCTTCGGACGAGGATAAAACCTTCGTCTCCTATCTTAGAAGATTCGAAGATTTATACGCTACAGATTGCGTAAATTGGGCAGATTCTAGGAAAAGTTCGCCCACTATTTCGAAAACTAGGCACCACGGAGCACACCAAATTTGTTAACAATATCTTACCCCGTAAAACAAGCGAACTGACATTTACCGAAGTGGTATTTGTCTCTGCCTCCCACCAGACAGGATTTGACACAAGGTTAATGACCCGAAGGTCAGTTAAAGTGGGGATTGTGGGGGGGGGGGCACGAGCCGAGGCTCGAACCCTGCTGGTTTTGCTTGTCATCGGCTCACTTAGTGCAATGTGAGCCTGATGAGCCTAACTGGACATAGACTCAAGCACGGATGCCTGATTAGAGCTTAAACTGGACCAGGAAGTCAAGTGCTATACTTGCTGGTCAATGACTGCCCATTCGAAGGTGGCCCAGCCAAAAGGGTGAGAAGCGATTTACCGAAGCGATTAAAATTCTTACAGAACTTTTTAGTCCTAAAACTTCAGTCTTTCATAAGAGATTGAAGTGTAAGAATTTAACCAGAAAGGATAGTAAAGATTACACTACATTCACGTCGGTCTTGAACAAGCATTGTAACGATTTCAAAGAGGCAGAATTAAGTGCGAATAATTTCAAGAGTTTGATATTTGTTCGAGGACTCGTTTCAGCCAAAGACGCTGAAATTAGACGTGGACTTCACCGACCGTCTATATAAAAAAGAAGTCCTAACTTGTACAACTCACGAGGAGTGTTGATACAGAGCAACTTAGAACATTCTTCCTTTACTGGTATTTGAAGATACGCGTCAATGAGGTCGATTTTTGAAAAAAAATTTCCTTCATTTAGTTTTGCGAAAATTTCTTCTGGGCTTGCTAAAGGATAGTGATAGTCTTTGAGTGCAGCATTAAGCCCCGCCGAGAAGTCAGCGCAGACCCGGATCTCCTTCTTTTTCACAAGATGCCAGATAGATCTCACAAATCAGTTGCTCACACGTCGAGAATACTTCTTCTTGCAGAAAAGAACTACTCCCAAATTGAGAAAAGGAGTCGTTAGGGTTTATTTTCGCAGTAACGAAGTTTCACCGGCACATTCACGGTAGACACTTAACATTGCAGACGGACCATAAACCATTACTTACCATCTTCGGTTCTAAAAGGTCTGCCTGTGCATATAGTAAATAGACTGCAGAGATGGGGAACAATCCTCTTAAACTATAACTTTAAAATGAAGTTCCTACCGTCTAAAAACTGTAAGGCCGACGGACTGTCCAGATTAATCCCAAAACACAAGGAACCTCTTGAAGATACTGTGATTGTTTCTCTTCGAACAGAAGGAGAATTTTAAACCACATTACCAAAGCAAACGAGAAGCACTAAACGATGAGTTTATCAGGCAAACCAAAACCAAAATTTGTGAAAAGGACCAACAGACTTCAGATATTTTCCCTATGCGACGAAGTACTGCTATATAGTGAGCGAGTCATCATTCCCACAACACAAGGAGAATCCTGAAAGATTTCCATGCTGGCCACCCAAAAATTACAACGATGAAAAGCCTTATGCGCAGTTATGTGTACTGGCCGAACATGGATAAAGATATTGAAAACATCGTAAAATCCTGTAAAGGTTGTATAATGGTTGTTAAGGTATCCCGAATCAAATATAGTCCTTGGGCTAAAACGGACCGACCATGGTCCTGAATACCTATAGACTTTGCAGGCCCGCGAGACGGATTCTTCTAACTTATAGCAGTAGATAGTTTTTCGAAATGGCCAGAAGTCCTTAGATGTATAAATCCCACTCTAGAAATTACAATCAATTTCCTCCGCGAACTGTTCACTAGATTTGGGGTAGTCGATTGTCTCGTGTCTGACAACGGGACACAATTTACGTCCGGCGACTTTAAAGATTTTTGTGTGACCTTCCAGATCAATCCTATCACGATCGCCCCATATCACCTAAGGTCCAACGGACAGGCCGAACGCTTCGTTGATACGCTGAAAAGAGCCCTAAAGAAAGCTAGGGGCATACCTACAGGAAAAGCCCAACAACATTTCCTTCAGGTATATAGAATTACACCCAACGACAAAATGCCATCATCATTACCCCCAGCTGAAGTAATGTTTGCGCGTAGAATCAGGTCTGTGTTCGACAAGCTACTACCTCCCCCCAAAAGAAAACCCGGACGAAAAAACACTGTACCCAAAAAACAATACCAACCTGGAAAGAAAGTTTTTTCCAGCTGTTTCGTGATAATAAATCTTTTTGAGGAATGGGTACAATTGAGAGAAGAGTAGGAAATATGATCTACAAACTTAAAGGTCCCCAGTTTACTCACAAGATACATTTGAACCAAATCAGAAAACTCCAGTCAGACGATGCTGACAGCGGTTCTCCTGAAGAGAAAGAAGTTACGGATATCATTTACGATCCTTTTGACACGCCAATACCACAAGCAGACCTGGAACAACGCAGTTTAAAGAGGAAAAGGAAAATGATGGACTTAATTGTCGTTAACCCAAAGGGAAAAAAGAATTGAGACTTCTGCGAAGTTAATACATAGGAGGGGAGTGTTATGGTAATTTACACATGCATGCATGAACTCTCTCAGCAATAAAATAGCTACTGGTACTGCTTTTTAGTAGAAGTCAATATTCCAGCAGACAGCCCTGACAGTCGGACCAAATAGTTTCACTGGTTAACCCTCTCATTTGTATATGTTTGTGCTACTGTTTTGTTGATATATTTGTTTAAATCAATTCCTCTCTTGTGTCTTTATTTCTGGCCCTTAACAAGGCCACAACAATTGTCTTTGCACAATTACTAACAAACATCCTGGAGAAGATAAACACAGGCCTTCAAGGTAAAGATAAGTGTAAATGCCGAGCCAGAGTATCTGTTTTTTGGCCAGGTATAAACAAAGATATTGAAAGAGTAGTTCAAGATTGTAACTTGTGCATGACCTACAGAGATGCACAACGGAAGCAATGTCTTATTAGCCACCAAATACCAATACGACCATGACAAAAAGTAGCTGTAGATCTATGTAGACATAATAACAAAGATTACCAAATAATAATGGATAGCTACTCAAACTACCTATATCTATACTAGATACCAGATCAAACAAATGAAGCAGTAATTAAAGTGATGCAACATAGCTTCAGCCAGTTTGGAGGAACTGAAGAAGTATTCTCAGACAATGGCTCATGTTTTGCATCAGTAGAATATATACAATTCGCAGCAGCATGAGACTACAAAAAAAAAAAAAAACATTACCACCTCTATACCCACATTCAAATTGACTAGCAGAAAATACCATAAAAACAATAAAAACCATATTAAGGAAGTGCAAAGACTGGACATTAGGATTACTAATCCATCGAAGTACTCCAGATGAACATGGAGTATCACCGGCAGAAATGCTAATGGAGAGAAAATTAAGAACTAATCTCCTAGTGCTAACAAAAAAGAGGAAGATAAGTATAAGCTTTTGCGGAACGAACAAACAGAGGGTAAAACAAAAACCCTATTTCAATAGACTGGGCACAAGAAAACTGGAATTGCTAAAACCAGAGGATCCAGTTCAAGTACATGACCCTCTAAAGAAAAGCTGGTGTGAGGCAAGGACAGTAGCTGAGGTAGCACCATGTTCATATACAGTGTTAGCAAGCTCTAATATCATACTATGATGAATCGCAGTTGTATGATATGCAGTTGTATCATACCAGAAGAAACCATGGGTTCCCACACTACGAGAAAAAGAGGAAGAGCAGATCCCACTATAAGATAGTGAGTAAGAAGCAGGACTAGTACTGACTAATGGAAAGCAGAATACAGATAGGCAGCAAGATCCAGCTGAACAACTGTGATGATTTGCTCAGAAAATACTCACCATAGAAAATGAACAAAATGAGGGTGTCCTCGTGGTGTAATGGTTAAAGCGATGAACTGCGGAATCGTAGTACGCGAGTTCGTACTCCAGTCGCGCTATTACGTTCACTTTCGGACAAATACCCTTGGGAAAGGTATGAACCCCCTTATTCTCCCTCCAGCTATGGATAAATAGTAGGACGGACTAGGTTCTTCAGCCTTGGTGAGGCAACTAGTCTAGGAGAAGGAAAACTCTGAATTCAAACCTGTTAAACTCCGCTTAAAAATTGACCTTGTGTCATATCCTGCCCGAGCGGAGGGGTTGGTAAATAGTACCATAGAAAATGAACATATAAAAACAAAATAGAACTCTGTTACTTAGCTTAGATCATATAGATATAAAATGAAATAAAAATATATTTTTAAAAATATAAAAAAAACTTAGGGGTGTAGATTTAAATCGTGGTGCATTCAATAAGTTTCCAGACTTTTTTTTGTACAGGCATTTAAAATTGGCATAGACTCTTGAAAATTCACTATGTTATTGCTATACATCTTATGAGATGACTGACCAATTTTTAGGATTTCAGGTTCAAATGAACAGCTGCAGTAGCAACTGGAATACACCTTACTAAAACCTGAATGTCACAGCTGGTGAATTTCAAAAATGCAATCTGGACGTGAGGACACTTTAGAAGAATGATATGCAATAAAATTCTGTTTTAAACTTGGAAAAAAGGCCACAGAAACGTATGGAATGCTTCAGACTACCTTTGGACCATCTTGCATGAATCGAGCGTCAGTTTTTGAGTGGCATAAGAGATTCGAGGAAGGCACGGAGTCTGTGAGGGATGATGAGAGGTGTGGCAGGAGTAAGGATGTCAATATACCACAGTTGATTGGCCAAACGGTTAGGGTTAGGGTTACTATATTGAGGTTTTAATGGAGTTCAGGAAGAGATTCCATCGCAAGAGGCCAGCACTCTTCAAATCGGGTCATTGGCATTTCCACCAGGACAATACACCAGTCCATAACTCCATCCTTGTCACAGACTATTTGACCAAGATGGGCATCAAGACAGTTCCTCAGCCTCTCTATAGTCAAGACCTTGCTCCCTGTGACTTTTAGTTATTCCCTAAGCTCAGAGGCTGTCGTTATGAGACAATTGAGGAGATGAAAGAGGCTATGATGAAGGTCATTGACACGCTGACACAAGAGGACTTCCATGGGGCCTTCCAGAAGTTGTTGGAACGGTACAACAAGTGCATTGCAGCTGGGGATTACTTCGAAGGGGACTAGAGTTTCATGTGTGTACTATCAATAAAAGTACCCATACGAAAAGAGTCTGGAAACTTATTTAATGATCCACTTAGTTAGAAATAAGTTATCTCCCTGGTATTAGAACTCTTCAGTAAAGTGATATAAAGAAGCAAAAATACTTCTCTAAACAATTCTCTCATGTATCAGATGGTCCACACACATGGACAATATTGGTCTCAATAAAGTCATGAACCAAACAGTATATTCTTTGTCTGATGTTCACGCAATATTTTTTGCAGATATAACATGGAGTATACATGACAATATTTGTGGCAGTAACCACTTCCCTTTTATACTTTGAAATTATGAAGTGATCTGCAAACATCTTCCTAGATGGAAGCTGAACATAGCAAGCTGGGAAAAATTTGAGATCCTATGTAATAATGAACTGACTCTAAAGATGACAAACAGTAGAAAAATGCGCAGAAATTCTTATAGCCATAGCAAAAGAATACATCTCCAAAAAATAAACTTCAATCAGACAAAACAAATCTTAGTTCAATGATAAATGTAAAGAAGAAATAAGACTTCAAAAGTAGCTCTAAGAAAACTGACCAAGCAACCAACTATCAGCCATCTGATCAACAACAAACAACATGCAGAAAATATTCAAAAATCAGTTTAAGGGACCAAAAAAGAAGTGTAAGGATTATATCTCTTGTTTTCCAAAATAATACTCTTAAAGGCAGATAGGTGGCATTATAAAACGTGTGGCAAAATTGAAATTCTCTCTCCTCATTCCTGCCTCGACAACCAGAAAGAATACGGCCAAGTCTGCTAGGGCTGTAGAATACACCGACTGCATCTCTTCAGAGGGGTAAGATCCCACCATTGAGTGTCCTGGATATAACACTAAACAATCTGATGGGGAGGCTCTTGTAATTCTGGTGTTTTGGTGAATGCAGAGTACCCCTTTAATGCCAACGCTCACAAGTTCACTCTGGCCCAGAGTGATTGCATCTGATAGGTTCCTAAATAGAACTAAACTGTGTGTTTATGCTCAATTAAATTGTTTGAAATAGAACTGTGTGTAAATATATGCCTGATGTTAAATTGAATTGTTCGTAATACATAGCAATACTTGGAACCATTCAATTTTATTGATTAAACTGAATAGTTTGAAATAGATCTGTTTTTATATTTAGCTGTGTGAAACAAAAATATACTTATGCTCAACTGAATTGTTTGAAATAGAACTGTTTATATGTATCAAAATGGATTTGGCATTAAATAACCTACAAAGGTTGATATGTCATGAAACAAAACCAAACTAAAACAAATTTTTATCAAAATGACTTTATTCAGCATTAAATTACCCAAAAAGGGTTGATATGCTGTAAAACAAAACAACCAACAAACCAATGTAACAATACTTGAAAACATTAAACTGTGTGCAAACAAATGATTAATAGTAAACAGAATTATTCCAATTTGATAGAAATAAGTGAAACCATTTAACTGTATAAAAAATGAGCTCAGGCTCATTTAAAAATGTTATTTATAAAATGTGTTTAGAAATCATATATCTAATGTATATTAATAAAAAGGATTTGGTATTAAATAACCTGCAAGGGTTGATATGCCAAAAAAACAAAGTAAACCAAACCAAACCAGAAAGAATGCACTAATGTGTGCATCTCTTGACAAAGGGAATCTCATCCCAACAAACTTTGAGTCATACCACACATGGTACCATCTTTTGATGTAAATTTTCATATGACAGAGATCTCTGTGGTGGATCAGAACAAATATATGGGAATGATTTTTGACAAGAAACTGTCACTCATTCCACATTCAAAACATTTAAAAATAAAGTGTAATAAAATGTTACAACATCTGCATGTAGTAACCTGCACAAATTGATGAGCAGATTGGAAGACATTGCTGAAGTTATATTGGACACAAATCCAATTAAAACTAAATAATGAAAACTCCATGTACCAATCAGCAATATCAGAAAATTCTCAACCCAACATATCATGAATATTTGAGATTATTAGGAATTAGTATTTAAAACATTACTTGTAGAAAGCCTATATTCAAAAGTTAGCAAAACTGCTCCAAATCTTAAAAATAATAAACTAGCCTTACAGTATTATATAAAACTAAAATCATGCCCCAATAACCCTACACATTATAGCCCATTTAATCTTTCATCAAAAAGAAAAAAAATATAAAAACCTTCATACTCTAAATGGAATCCATAAAAAAAGAAGCAGAAATACCTATACCTAAAATCCATAATACAACTATATCAGATATACATCCTTGGACTATAAAAATACCAAGAAATAAACCAAAACCTCAACAAACATCATAAAGCAAGCATACACCCTCTTAACTTCCAGGAGAAAGTTGAGAAAATCAAAGAAAGCTATCCCAAACATTCATATATTTTCATGGACGGATCAAAATACAAAAAAGACAGCAAGATATATGGCAGTGTGTGATAAGAAAATAAAAAAAAGATCCTTCCAAAAGAAACTTCAATCTTTAACACAGAGATTTGAGCAATGGACCTGGCACTAAACTTTATTTCCAGGAACAAAAATCAAAAATATCTTATATATTCTAACTCCTTATCAGTTATAATAGTAATAAAAAAACAAAAAAAATTAACAATTATTAATTAATAGAATTATTATGCAAATTAGGTTCATTATCAAATAGCAAATAGATAGTACTATGTTGGAGAAACTAAGGAAAATTAACAAGCAGATTCAGCTGCAGAATCAGCCTGTTGTAATGTGAAATTAGCCACTGGTTAGTGGCTAATCAAGCTGATATTTAATGAATGTCCCACCAGACAGACAAGTGAGGCACAAGGCCTTTTTTATGGTGGGTCCGGGCATAGGGCCATGGCCCAGATGCATCCAGTGACTCCAAAAATGCCTCAGGCCCCATCGACATTCTCCTAAAGAAGGGAGCCTCAGGCACTAGGCAATAAACCTAACCCCTCCAAAGAGGGTTAAAACCTGGCGGGACGGCCCCCTGAGGCTCGAGGAAATTAACCATCCAGCAAGAATGCCAGACGGTCTGCTGAAAAGCCTCTGCATGAAGCAGTGGTTGATCGAGCTTATCCAGTTATTCTTAGTAAGAGATTTATATAGGTTCTTTCTTATACTAATTAGGCAGATTAATTTGTCAGTATCGCTACACAGCCCTTAAATGAACACACTAAAAAAAATTTCAAGATTCTATATACACACCTAAAAATGGGAATAAACAATCATATCCAACAGAAATGGCAAAAATATTATAGCAATAAGACAAATGATAAACTTTATTCTATCAAAGTGATCCTGTGAGAATGGAGAAAAAGTTCAAGAAGAGAAAGGAAAGAGGAAGTAACGCTGTCTCAACTACAAATAGGCCACAGATATCTCAGCCATTCAGACTTAAAGGAAAAGATCAAACAATGGGCATAATATGCTACACTCATTGTGAAACACATCTTGACTGAATGCACAAGCTTAACTCCTTTAAAATATAAATACTATAAAGAAAAAAATATAAAGAAACTATTTTGAAATATTGAAACTGACAAAATAATCTCCAATCTCAAAGAAGTAAATATATATATATATATATATATATATATATATATATATATATATATATATATATATATATATATATATCTTAAGATATTACAACAGTTTATAGTTGTCACAATCTCACTTGGTAGGTTAGTAGTCGACTGAATGAGATATAATTTGGAGAATGCTCAATACCTGTGATAGAGCTATTACATAATAATGAATAAATATATATTAGTTTTTATATATATTTAGTAGCACGGATGCTTATCTGTGATCATTGGTTTCATACTATCTTTATATAGCTGCCAGATGATTGCCGTGTAAAGACAGATAAGCATCTATGCTATTAAATATATATAAAAACTATCATTATTAATATATATACAAAGATATAAAAATAGACTTACACAAAAGATTCTGCATTAAATAACCCACAAGGATTGATATGCTATTAAACCAAATAACCAAACTGTCATTTTATATATTTATATTATGTGTTGTCAAAAATTGAAAAACTATTAAACATTATTCTAAAAAGTATCTTATCACACAGTGGCATGATTCAATCATTAACTCATAATCCACTATTCAAGAAATATTGTCACAATTACCAATGAGAATACAAATAACACTAAGACTCTTATACCAATAATGATAATAACAATAATGTTTAGTGGCAGCTAATTTTTAAAATTATAGTCCTTTAAGATGTTGCCAAAACATTTGCCTTAATTAAAGACAATTGTGTTGCTCCTGTATTTATGACTTAATTCAAAAAAAGAATTCTACTGTAGAGATAATTTTTCTTACAAATATAAGAAATAATCTACTAAATATTGAACTTTGGAAAGCTTTGAAAAAAAATCACAGCTTTTTATAATTTCTTATATATTCAATTAAGCAAAGTAAAATTATATTTGTTCGTTTTTATTTTTGATTAATTTTCTTTCCAAGTCAACATCCAGTTGTCGCAGGATGTTGTTCGAGGCAAGGCTAATTATATTAGGGAAGATAGAATAAACCCATTTCTCTATAATTATCTTGATAGGCAAATAACGATGGAAAAATTACCAGAGAGATAATTTTCCTCGCAAAATTATGAAAATGAACATTTAATGAAAAAGTCCCTGCTTCTGAAAATACTCAATTTACACAAAGAAAAAAATATGATTTGTTTAATTCTAGCACTATAAAAATCATAATCACTATCATCATGTTTATTATTTCTATTTTAATTCTTTGTACTATAATAAATGAGAGAAATTCCATGGTGTATTTTTACAATTTAGGAATACAATACAATAATATCTCTGCTAAGCAGAATTATCCTTTTGTACTGATATTTAATAGCACTTTTTCATATATATATATATATATATATATATATATATATATATATGTTTTGTTAAATTTAGCAACATGAAATTTCTGAATTAGATAACGATACTCCTTTACTGCCATTACACCCAGGTTCACTCTGACCTGAAGTGGTAATACCTGTTAGGGTCAAATAGGTCAGTTCAAAAATTATAAATATTAGATAGGAATACTTGATGCCATACAAGTGTAAATTATTTGTATAAAAGATAGTTACTTGAAGCTATGAAGAAAATATCATTATTTTGATTATTAACTTATGAGAGTGTATAAAAAGTATTTTCATTTTTTACAAAATTTACTCAGTAACTTCTTTTATGTACACACCTAAAGACTATCTATGACATCACTACTATTATTGTTATGCTATATGAGCTTTTTAAACCATTTCTAACTGGTGACTTTTCACTGATTCTTCTTCTGATTATCATTGTAATGTTATGCAAGCTTTTTACACCAGTTTTACTTTCATCATCACACAGTACAATAATTAGTGTGATAAACCTTTGAAGATTAACTCACTTATACATATCAGATTTTCCATAAAAAGTTGTACTAAAAATTTTTTTTAATATTCAAATGAGATCAGAAATTCATTTTTAAGATGATAATATTACAGTAGTATAATATATATGAAAATATCCATGAAAGATGATAAAAACAATTCTAAAAGTTAAAATAACCAGGATTTCAAACTGACACTTTGTCTGGACAGTCTTGTAATAGAATGGATAATCATGGTAACTGAGAGAAATGAAAAATTTCAAGCACCATTCTTTAACTTGGAGTTAAAATAGAAGAAAGAAAAAAGAAAGAGAGGAATAAACAAAGAAAGAGAGAATAAACAAAGATAGAAAAACAAAACAGAAAGATAAAGCAAAGAAACAACAAACAAATAGAGATTGAACAAAGAAAAAAGTTCTGAAAAGTATGAAAAATATACAAATGAAAAGAAAGAAAAAAAAAACATAAAAGGAGAGAACTTTTGAAAATTTAAAGGCAAAGAATAAATATGGGAGAGTTTCTGTAACATAGTGGCTAAAATGCTGGACTGCAACATCTTGGTAAGTAAATTCAAATTCTAGTCATTGCCATTACATTGATTTTTGGGAAAGCTATGAAACCCCTTTTTCCCCAGCTATGGGTTAAATAGTACCCCTTCTATTCCTCTACAATGATGGCTTTGGCATTAAATTACCCATGAAGGTTGATATGCCATTAAACAAAGAAACCAAATTAAACAAAAGGATAAAGAAAAATCAGAAGAAAAGAGAATAGAATATTAAACATAATGAAATATGAAAAGATAAAAATTAAAAACTGAGAGAGGAAGAAAGATGATTGAGAAAATGGTAGAAAAGAAATAAAAAAAAATAAAGCACAGACAATAAAAAAGAGAATGATGAAGAAAAAATTAGAGAAACAGTAAATTAAGAAAATTAAAAAGAATCAAGAGAAAGCCTGTAGGTTATTAGTTTATTAAAAGGAAAATTTGTTGGGTCAAAAAATAACTATAAGTGATGTTTTTTTATGAAATGTCCTTTCAGTAATACATGATTGACAGTAAAAGCGGCATGTCATATTCATTTCTTCATCGATAAAGCTAACTAAACCTTCAAGTATCTTAAGACAGGATCTTCTGTACATTTCTACTGGCTGGAAATGGCAAAGTTGGTGACAGAAAGAGCAAAGTAGAAGATGAAGTGAGCATTATTTCTCCCAACACCCTCGTTGCCTGCATTTTCCAGAGGCTGAACGCTAAAGATGAATCCCAGAAGACTAAGTAATCAATCAGTCATCACAGAGGTGCCAGCTGCCTGTTAGCTAATCATGCCAGCCATTTAGTTTCGACTGACCCCTTTAATTGCTGGCCATACAGGTGTAGTGGCATAAATGTTAAATTGACATGATAATTATAGTATTTAGACATCTACTTTCACCCTGCAGGGAAGCCCCACCCTCCCTACTCTGGCTGTAAACCTCTAACACAATGCAGCAACTTTACACAGCCTTGCTTTTCACAAGACCAAGAGAAAGTCACATGGGATGGGTAAGAAAAAGATAAAGTGAGGCTTGGGGCTTAGAAGAACGTTGAAAATAAGGACAGAAAGGAATGATTCTTGTGTTCTAAAAGGTCAGCAGAATATGTTAATAAATGTGCATTTGGCCTCATAGTAACATATGAAAACACAAATACACACAACTACAAGCACTCAATTGATTCTAATGGATATAGATAGATATTTCTCACAGGATCTTTTCCTCTCACACATACATCCTATCTGTTTGTTCTGTTTAGAAATGTATAACACTATTAGGCATAATTTTGCTAAGTGGACATTGTGCAGTGGGTTAAGTGAAGTGACACCTTTTGTCAGTCAGTCACTGGTCAACCAGTCTCAGCTTAACTATTCAGTTTTTATTTTGGGAAATCTTGTGATCCCTACTTAAAAGCAAAAATTGAACAATTTTCCCCTCTTCACTGATTGAAGGTTTATTCAGGACAAATTATTGATTAAGATCTAGGTAAGCAGAAAACAAAAGATTCATGTTGTCATTCTTAAAAAGAAATTTGCAAATTCACAATATTCTCCATGTTAATACCCAAGCATCACTACCTACCGATAAGTTTAAAATGTGCCTCACAGGAAAAGAAAAGAAAAGAAAGACATATATATATATATATATATATATATATATATATATATATATATATATATATATATATATATATAGTTAGAAAGGCATAGATACAAAGTCAAGGTCACTTGATAACTGACTCATTTAATGATCACATAAGCAAGAAATTGACATTCACCAAGCACCACTGACTCTATGTCTACAAATTCTGATATATCAGATATATTTGATCTATTACCAATAATGAGCACTCTTTAGTCATAAATATAGCAAATTATATATATATATATAAAGTGCAATCATCAGATGAAACAGGCCTGTTTCATCTGATTTTTTTTAATGAAGTGTTGGGATAATTTATTTTATATTTTATTCTGTTCTATTAGCCAGTCTTTCAATACTGTGGGGGGAGTATGTAATTTGGTTATTTCAGTAGATTGCTCTCTAAATTATTCCCACCACAAATACAACACAAAACTTTACAATCGCGCAAAAGAAATGGAATAGAACACAACGAACATTAAACCAGAAACAATTTAATAAGCATATAACAGAATATGAAAACAAATAAAATACATGATGTGTAAATGGCCCTTTTGGAAAATAAAGTTTGACAAGAAGAGAATAAATTTGTTTAAAGATGTGTGTGTGTTCATGTTAACAAAGTCCATAAATAAGTTGTTCTTACTTACATTAAGTTTATAGCGGGTTTTATGACTGTGGCGACAGTGTGTCGCATTGATGAAAGAAAGTTTGTCGGGTTTTCCTTTTGAATATAATTCTCGGCCATTTGAAGAGAGTTCATGAACTTTAGTTGAGGAAGGAAAGGAATTTGTCGGAATGTATCGGCTACTGCTTTACTGGCTTAGTGGCTTGTCTTCATCTGTGTCTTCATTTGTGTGTAAGCTTGTGTCTTGTGTGTCTGGCTCCCTAACTCTGTGTTATTTATATCCTACAGGTGGATCAAAGAATCATCCTAAAATTTTGGCGCGTAGACATTTATTGACCAATCAGATTTGTATTTTACTATTTTATTTTCGAGCGTAAATATTTTCTGTTAGTTCACTTCCGATCCTAATTTTCTAGAATGTTCTATTCTATGTTTTTAGCTGATTGGTTGTAAAATATAAAAATGTAATTTAAATGCTAATGCGGTTTTGATCCTAAATTTCTAGAATGTTCTTAAGTATGTTTTTATTGCTTATTTTAAAACTAGAAATATGTGTATCCTATAATACTTTCTTGATTTAAGAAACACGTTTTCATAATAATTTATTCATTCATCGATATTTAGACATGTATGTACATATGTATGTATATATGTATGTATTGGCAGCATTTTCTCTTTTAAGCATGTTTGATTAAATATGACAGATACATTGCTTCTGCCCATTTTATAATTGATCCACTAAAGTCTTTGTATGAGTTGTTAGACATCTGGATGGAATTAATCAAAAAACTGCCATATTTTCCCCTATATACTTTCAGCCCCTGTTAGAGCCATCTTCAGGGTAATGAACAGTGAAATGACAAATATAACAATGAGTCATATGCATTTATAAAAAGTTTAGGAGGAAGAACAAGTGGGGCAGAAATGTGTGTGTGTGTGTGTGTGTGTGTGTGTGTGTGTGTGTGTGTGTGTGTGTGTGTGTATAAAAACGAAAGGGAAGTAAGCAATTACTATTCATCTTACTTTTCAACTTATCCAAACTTGAATCTCTAAAAGAGTTTTTGACCCCCCTCCCTCCTCACTTCTATGACAGAAAATAATCAAACAGTTTATGTAGTTTAAAAAAAAAAAAAAAAAAAAAACACAAAGCTCTGAGCAAGGTGACCCAGTTTTTGATTCTGATAAAAACTAGTCCCAGTAAATTAGAGAATAAATTTGATTCAAGAGACTCAGAAAAATGAACTAATATAAGAAATTCTTTGTGTAGAGGAAAATGTTAAAAATAAAAGGGTTTAGTTCTAAACTTTTGCATTATCAACATACAAGGATCTCCATTAGGATTTTTAGGATCCTTTAAAAACTTCAAATAATGAGTTCAATCATCAGTTCATAATATTGGGTTTTTAATCTTTATAATAATCTTGATATAAACCAGTTTTTACAAAAACCTTTGTCAAAGTCTTTACAATGTTTTGATATTCATTCAGCTTTTACCAAAATCTTTATAAAAGTCTTTTATTTATTTACCAAGAGTTGGATATTCATCTACCTTTTACTAAGGTATTTTTATTGTTTCATATTTTGCTTAGATCTCTGATAAGGTTTTTGTCAAGGTTTATATATTTATTCACTTTTTATCAACATCTTATCAATACCTTAATATTGACCTGGTTTTTACCAAGGTTTTTATCAATGTTTTTATAATAATCTAGATTTCATTATTGTATTTATCAAAACATTATGACAATAACAACTAAGATAAGGACACTATAGAGTAAGAAAGCAAAGTATAAGAATAATTTTTAAAACGTTTTTTTTTTTAGTCTGATTTGACCAATTTTTGAAAAAACGCAATAAATCTAAATTTTCATGATTAACCCTATTATTCAAGCACCCTTTCATCAAAATTCAGTCTTATATGAGTGAGCAAGAAAAGAAAAAAACAAAGAATCTATGATTTGCTTAGCGTCAAAACCAAATAAAAAAAATTTCAAAATAATAAGAGTTTCTTTATGACCTTCATCAAACTCAGACTTAACCCCTTGATTACGCTATATGGAGCATTTTAGAAAGCAAAACAAATGCAACTCCCCATCCAAATATTGGTTCACTTAAGACTGTTATTGAGGAGGAATGGAATAAAATGTCTGAAGAATGTATTTTGAAGTATGCAAATTGTTTCGAAGGTGTGTTGATGCAATAAATAAAAAAAATGGCAGCCATATTGAGTAAATTGACTGTTTTGTGCCAATCTTATTTTGATATTTATTTTATAAAATTGAAATTAATCTTGTTGTATAATAGAGTTGTTTGCAAGAATATTCCTAATTTTACTTCCACTCTGTGTAGATCAAGTATGTCAACGTATAATTATCAACTCTGTGCTTTTAACAAATTACTATAGAAAAAAGAGGCTTGAGTCAACATCATTGACTCTATAATGATACACAAAAGCATCTTGTTCTGTTCCTACAAAATCATTTCTTCTTCTCTGGCAGGATACAATAAAACTAGGTACGCAGCTATACTAAAAAACTAAAACAAACCCTTGATAGAGCCCAGTCCATTTTTAGTGCCAAGACTAATGCAATACTTTGAACTCTTGCCCTCATCTCAAAAAGCAGCAGAAAGAACTTCATAATCTTTACCAACTTTCTATCTTTACAAACCTGGCAAACAAAAAAATTGAAAACCCCTTCATAATAAAATTACAAAAGAAACTAAACTACAAATATAACTAAAAGAAAATCATACTCAGATGGATGGCAAGCCACATCGTAATTAGAGGAAATACCAAAGCAGACATGGCAGACTAATTAATACAAAAAATGACCCCTATTAGATTTTAAAATCTTGTATACAAACCTGAAGACCAAAATGAATATGTTTTTTGGTAGAAAATAGCAACAAGATTAAAGTAACAAGATATACAAGAAACTCTTCCAAATAAAACCAAACATAGGAGAATGAAAACCAAGTTTCAGGGTCCAGAATAGAACAAGTCACTATATTTTGACTATGAAATGGTCACTCAAGACTAACTCACTCTTTTTTACTGAAACAAAAAAATGCAGAATGTATAGCATGTTAAACATTCTATACCATTAAAGAAATTTTAATAGAATGTAATTATTTTGCTGTAATCAGAAACTGCTTCTATATCATAAATAAAATAAGGGAGACATTAAAAATATCAGTATAGATAACATTTTATCCTTCCTAAAAGAAATAAAATTTACTAAAAAAAAATAAACAGTAAACTTCAACTTTAACCTTCAAACCTATCCATCAAAGTGACTTCAGATCTACTTGTAAATAAACAACTGCAGACAATTTAGTGTCAAAATCAAGAAAGTTCCTTGGAAAAACATAAAGTTATATGTGACCATACCCCACAGTTTACTTTTTAGCATAAAATAATCCCAGACAGGTTGACATGACACTAAATCAAACCAATCTTGCCAAACAATTATGCTCCAAAGTTATTTTCCTCCAATTATTTGCTGTGTTTTTTATCAAAATAAAAATACTGAAACTTTTTCAATATGTTGACTCTGTAGGGAGACAATTAATGTCTCCCTTGTAGCCAGATGACCATGTGCCAGTTCCATGATTCATTTTGGCCTTGTTTACCTATGCTCTTAGTACACTAAAGATGTGCCTCTTTCGTTTCTGTGAGCATACTAATGCTAATTGGTGAGTGGAGACAGAACTAAAAATCTTCCCTAGTACCAACCAAACTGATAACACCATCTTCTTAGTGGAACAAAAAGACCATCTATGACACACAACCTAAGTGGCTTCCATTTATTTCTTTGAATTTTTGCTATTTCTTTTATTTAAATAAAAATGTTGGAACTTTATCAATCTGTTCACTTCATCTTCCTCAATAAAAAGAGAATCTATGGTACACAACATGAGATGAAGTCCATGAGCAAGTTGTGTAAACATAGTTTACTGAAATGACAGAAAAATATACAAAGGTCATCTATTAACAGATGACACTATGTAAACAAAGATGTTTATAATTAATTTCTTTCAAAATTCTGACTCATAATATGGATCCAATGTAGTTACCACCTCAATTCAGTGGTGTGATAGAAAGGTTGCATGAAATATAAACAGAAACCAACAAATTTTAATCAGGGGGTCAGAGCAAAAGAGAGATAAAAAGGGGAGTTCAGAAAAGCTAAGAATTGACAATGTTAAAGAAACAAACATTAAATCTATTAGAGGTATGCTTCATGCAATGGTTATCATCATGGAAATGGAATTGGTGACATGAAATCAAATCTGAGAAAAGATTGTTTGTCTTTTAAAGAACAGCAGTAAAAGAGGTTGAGAATAGGTTTCTGACTGTCACGTGACTCGTTGCAAGTCACCTAACAGACATGCCCATTCTCAAGGGTGATAATTATTTTTTATCGCCTGATATTTTAATAAAATCAGTTGAAATTTCATTGTTTTTGATTATTTGTCTGATTTGGGAATTGTATTTTTTGATACATTTCAATTGTTTTTCTTTTTAGAAGATTCTGAATATTTTTTATAGCCCAGCTGCTAATTACAATAATGAATTTACCAGGCCTCCTCCCACTTCCAGGACAGGATGTGACCCAAGGTCATTACTATTATGAGTGAGTGGTGCCAAAAATAGCTTCAACTCTGCTGGCAATCCTCCTTCAGGCATTAGGGACTGACCTTGACACAACGCCTTTTAGTGTAATGAGAGAGTTGTTGCCTGAAGGGGATTGTCTCTTGAAGCTGAGACAGGCAATTATTCTCAACCTTCCAAGACTGAGAAAATAACCATTAACTTTTCTAATCAAGTCCTTTGTTTCTTTCTTCTTTGTATCTTCCCTAATCCTGAACACAATTTCTTTTTTCTAATCTCTCTCTCTCTCTCTCTCTCTTTCTCACACACACACACACACACATATACTTTCTGTAATTTCTTCCTTTTCTTACTTACTCTTCAAATAACTTTTATTCTTAATTCAAATGATAACTCAGTATCTGTTAAAATGTTTCATCTTCCCAGCCTTTTGGCTTGGATCAGTCAATGTCTTACTAAAAAATTGGGTATTCCATTTACAAAGCAAGTTTAGTTCCTGGGGATCCATCTGCCTGGCATTATCTCCACATTATATGAGAATATGTATTTACTCCCTACTCCACCACAAGTATGATGCGACATTAGGTCAATTTTTATGCAGAGTACAATTGGTTTGATTGTAGAACTTTCCTTCTCTTAGATCATTAGCCACACCAAGTTTACATAGCTCAGTGTGCCCTCCTATTTACCCATTAGTATGTGGGTGAAATAGGTGGATATATACCTTTCCCAAGGTTATTAGTGCAATGTGAACTGCAAACATCCTTATTCAGGATTTGAAATCAGTCTTCAAGTCCATTTCCTTTGACAATAACCATAACACTACAAGTGCCTCTTTCATTTCATTAAAGGGTAAATTCTGATACCTTTCACTAAACTTCATAAGTTTTCCCATAATCCACACTAAGGACCCTATAGTGTCATATTTGGCTTTGATAAAGCATGCTTAGTTCTTGGGATCCATCTGCCAAACAACACCTTCACATTTTACAAGAGTTGAGCTATAGGTACACTCCAATACCTGCCACTAAAATTTGGTAAGTTTTGTCATAATCCACACATAGGGCCCCACTGAGTCATATTTGGTTTTAATAATATTTTAATAATATTTACCTTGTCTTTGGGGATCCATCTGCCTGAGAGCACCTCCACATAGCTAAAACTTGGTAAGTTTTGCCATAATCCACATATAAGGCTCAATTGTATCATCATATTTAGCCTTGTGTAAAAGCAAATGGTTACCATGTCAACCTTCTGTTCCAATTTTTGTCCCAAAATATTTAGATTCACTGCATTGATGCTTATATTGTTATTTAAAAATCCCCTTTCTAGTTTAATCAGAAAGAATCTACAAGAGCCCATTCTGCCCTACTATTTACACGTAGCTGTGAGAAGAAGAAAATGATATCCAAAAGGAATTAGCAAGAAGTGAAATGCAATGTGTATCCTGGGTATGACCCTAAACTATATCCATTGATGAGGTTCCAGTTCTAGAGGTCTGGGAAGTGTGGAGTATCTCTTTGTTACTTGATTCATTCTCACCCAGAGTGGTTATAGCCATTAGGGTCCAATCTATGGGTTAAATAGATCAATTTGAAAATTATTCATTTTTAATAAGACCAAGCAAAAAAAAGCCCTTGAGAAACAACTATACAAAAAATGTAAATATGAACATACAATGGATGCTATTCTCTCATCTCTGAGCATAATATAACCCTAGAAGGGTTTGACATGCCATTAAAATCAACCAATAAATCCTTAATTCCTCTTTTCTGTTTTTAAAGAATTACCATTACAATTTTGTGAGTTTTTCACTTTAGTTTTAACTGATAGTTTTTCACTGAAGTCTGAATGACAACAAGTTTTTTCAGGTCACTAAGTCTCTTCAAGCTGATTTTATTTGTACAGCATTCTGGATGGCTTCAATTCTTCTTCTAATCTTCACTTTATCCTGTCTCTTTTGTAAGTTCCAATAATGATCAGTATGACTTTTACCTTCTTATAAGTCTTCAGACTGTTATCCTCATCTTTGTAGTGATAAGTTGAAACACAACATTTCAGCTGCTTTATCCTCCAGCCTTCCTCAGGTGTCCATAGTTTATCTAAGTATAGAAATGATTCAATCTGAGAAATGCCTTGTTTAGTCAACAGTCAATTTCCTACGATGATTATGATTATTCCAAATGAACTTCTAAATTTCCACTAATCTTAGACAATCTCTAAAGTAAATACTAAGAGGACACCATCCTGTTGGCTGGGGGTGTAGAATACACTGACTGCATCTCCACAGAGGGGTAAGACTCTCCCTCATCCTCTACAAGACCACCTGTTGGCCGTGGGTGGTGACCTATAATACTTGAGGACTGGATACAGGTGGCTGAGCAGTCTGTGACTTGGCAACTAAATTGTTCACTTGGCTTGCAACACTTTAGTCCTTGTGGAGAGGCCTGATCCGCTTAGTTGGCTGGTTATGTCAAGCCCTAACACCTGTATGATTGTTCCGACTGTATTCTTCAAATTGCTCTGGTAGCAAATAAGTACACAAACCTATTTTATCTTTAAGGTGCCAGAAAGCAGAGGCTAAAGGTTAATTGTGCTAAGATAGCAATAATTAAAACCATTTAATTGTATACAAACAGATGATTAATATCAAATAGAATCATTAATGTTAGATGACAATAATTGAAACTATTTAATTGTGACTCTGGTCTAATGTATTAGAATACACGGCAAAAGGTTTTGAATCTTTTCAAAAAGCTTAAAATTCTCACAGCTTCTCCTTCCCCATAATAGTTTGGAAGAAAACAAAACAAAAAAAAAAACAGCCTAAGTAAAAGTCCCAATGCTACAAAAAAAAAAAACACATGTTAGAACCAATATCAGAAGACAGGTGAAAATATACTCAAAAAACTCTTATAAATATACATTAATCCTGGACTTTAACTAAGTTAAAACTTAAGGGAAAAGAACCCCCCCCCGCTTTTTTTTGTATGTACACATGGGAAGCAGCATGATTGACGTAAAGGTATGCGAATAAACCCTTCGACAGCCAAATGCAATGCCTGACCTGGTCCTGGACATGTGAGTCTTGTGGCTGAATGCTCAGGATCGTCAGTTCGATCGGGGAACTACTACTGCTCATCTATAAGAGTGGCTTCTATGGATGATAATAAAAACAGCCAGTGAAAGATAACCATGACTCACACTCAAACCACATACATAAACCGCATCGCTCTTCGTGCGGGTAAAAAAGGGGCACGTCCTGCTGAGGTTGGAGCCCTGGCCTCAGTGTTTGAAAAATCAGTTACCGAGCTCAAACAACAAAAACGACTAAAATGCAAACAAACAATACAAATAGCAACATTTAATGTTAGAACCTTAAATAGAATAGGTCAACTACCGGAGATTACTGCATCGGCCGTAGAACATAAGATAGACATAATATGCATGCAAGAACACAGATAAACGAACACCGAAGATATCAAATATCACGAAACTGGCAATAGATGGACGCGAGCCACTGTATCAGCATGGAAAAACTCTGTCAAAAACTCTAGGAATGTTTATAGGACCTAGAGCATTAAAAACACTTAATAGCATTGAGAGAATAAAACCTAGGATGATGGCAACTACGTTTAATGGCAATCCCAGAGCAACAATCATCTCCTGCTACAGCCCTACCAATGTTAGTGAAGAAACTGAAGTAGTCGCCTTCTACAATGAGTTATCCTCTCTTGTGCGTAGCATTCCAAAACACAACGTGCTAGTCATTGGTGGAGATATGAATGCCTGAATTGGGAAAAACGGAAACAACAAATACAGCCTACACAACACGTCAAATAGCAATGGACAACGTCTAACAGATTTCATGATAGAAAATAGATTAACATGCCTGAATACAAACTATCAAAAAAGGGAGGGAAAATTATGGATCTACACATACGCGAACAATAGTAAAGCACAGATAGACTACATCTTTATAAACAAGAAATGGAAAAATAGCGCAATGAATTGCGAGGCATACTCCTCTTTTGAGGGTGTGTCCTCCGATCACCGAATAGTCATGGCAAAAAGCCTATGAAAAATGCCACAGGAACAGCAACCACAAAACACTATGACTGGGCCCTACTTAACAACAGAGATATAAGAGATGAATATGTATTAGAATTAAGAAACAGATTTGAGACACTACAAGAGAAGACAGAAAAAGGTACCCCAAATGACGAATATGAGAATTTCGTCAGCGCACACATCGAGGCAACAGTAAAGTGTATTCCAACAAAACCTAGAACTAAATATAGAGTTCCATGGGAAACGGTAGCAGTTAGAGAAAAGCATGCACACGTGAAAACTGCCTCAAAAAGCTATCAGAAGAACCCAACAAACACAAATGCCCTATAACTAAAAACGGCACAATATCAATTAGCAGGCATATATCTAAAAGAACAGACAGAATACATACAAAATCAGATAGATAAAATTAGAGACTCAGTGGAAGATAGGCAATCTAGGATAGCCTGGCAAACAATAAACAAAGTGAGTAGAAGGAAGAACACAGCTAAGGCAAAATTGAAAGCTGCAAACCAACAGGAAAGAATAAAACTGTGAAAACAGCATTTCGAAAAATCTACTAGGAAACCAATCGAAAGTTATGCATGAACCAATCACCAGAATTATTAGTAAGCAATTGGACATTAAACTAGGACCATTCACTTGACTCGGTTCTTAGAAAAATTAAAAATAGGAAAGCTGCAGGGCTGGACAAGATTCCCCCAGAAGTATGGAAGACCAGACAATTCGATGACATATTGCTCCGACACTGCAATGCAGTCTATAATCAAAATCCGATAGACAGATGGATGAAGGGATGCATCCTCTCCTTCTCTAAAAAGGGTGACCTCGGATTAGCCAAGAACTACCGAGGCATAACACTTACATTCATAGCAGCCAAAATTTACAATGCCCTAAGAAACTTGACGGCAACTACACAAGAATGTTGAGAGCAATATTGAACAAGTCCTGGTGACAACATCCCACAAGACGCCAACTGTACGGCCACTTGCCTCCCATCACGAAAACTATACAGGTTAGATGAGCCAGACATGCCGGACACTGCTGGAGAAGCAAGTACGAGCTCGTAAGTGACGTACTCCTATGGACCTCCACATATGGCCAAGCAAAAGCAGGACAACCAGCCCGAACTTACATGCAGCAGCTATGTGAGGACACGGGATGTAACCTAGAAGACCTGCCAGAGGCGATTAATGATGGGGAGAAGTGGCGAGAGAGGGTCAGGGATATCTGTGCTGGCGGCACGACATGATGATGATGACTATGAAACCGCATAGAACCCAAAATCGACAACATCCTTAGGAAAAACCAAAATGGCTTCAGAAGAAATAGATCCACAACCTCACAAATATTGACCATCCATAGAATCCTTGAAGGCGTACGGGCAAAAAACCTACAGGCGACATTACTATTTGTCGACTTTACCAAGGCCTTTGATTCCATTTACAGAGGGAAGATGGAACAAATCCTACTAGCATACGGCCTACCAAAAGAAACCGTAGCAGCAATAACAATTCTCTATAAAAACACCAAAGTGAAAGTACGTTTACTGGATGGAGACAGAATATTTCGACATTGTAGCAGGAGTACTACAAGGGGACACGCTAACCCCATACCTCTTTATCATCTGTCTAGACGACATGCTTAGAACATTGATTGATAAAATCAGAGAAAACAGCTTTGAGCTGACAAAGAAAAGAAGCAGAATGTACCCCACAAAAACAATTACTGACGCTGACTACGCCGATGACATAGCAATACTGGCGAATATACCCAACCAGGCCAAAACACTACTGCATAGTTTGGAATGAGCCGCAGCAGGCATTGGCCTCCATGTCAATGCACACAAAACTGAATATATGTGCTATAATCAAGCAGGTGACATTTCCATACTATACGGAACCTCTCTGAAACTGGTAGACAAATTCACCTACCTAGGAAGCAGTGTCTCATCAACCAAAAAAGACATCGACACATGGCTAACGAAGGCATGGACAGCTATCGATAGGCTATTGATCATATGGTAATCAGACCTGACTGATAAAATGAAATGCAGTTTCTTCCAGACAGTGGCTGTGTGGATGCACGACTTGAACGCTAACTAAACGGCTGGAGAAGAAGCTAGACGGTAATTACACAAGAATGTTGTGAGCAATACTGAACAAGTCCTGGCAGCAACACCCCACAAGGCACCCAACTATACGGCCACCTGCCTCCCATCATGAAAACTGTCCAAGTTAGAGGAACCAGACATGCAGGACACTGCTGGAGAAGCAGGGACGAGCTCATAAGTGATGTACTCCTATGGACCCCCACATATGGCCGAGTAAAAGCAGGATGACTAGCTCAAACATACATACAGCAGCTATGTGAGGATACAGGATGTAGTCCTGAAGACCTGCCGGAGACGATGAACGATAGGGAGAAGTGGCGAGAGAGGATCAGGGACATCCGTGCTAGCGCCACAACATGATGATGATGAATTGTATACAAACAGATGATTAATATCAAATAGAATCATTAATGAAACCATTTAATTGTATACAAACAGATGATTAATATCAAATAGAACACTCAGCAATATAAGGTACGTATCAAGGGTAAAGTGGCGCAATACAGGGAAAGGAGTAGCACCCTCCCCTACACCTCAGTGTTGTAGCTATTGAAAAGGGAGCCTTCTGGTCACCCTCGACTATGGTCGCAAACTTATTACTAATTGTATACAAACAGATGATTGATATCAAATAGAATTATTAATGTTTGAAATAATTGAAGACATTTAACTAGATACAAACAAATGAACTCTAACTCATTTAATAATTTAGTAACAGACCAACTATTTGTTTACAAATCATATACATATGTATATATGTGTGTGTGTTTGTATTTAAACAGCATTTGGCATTGAATAACCCACAAGGGTTGATGTACCATTAAACCAAATAACCAAACCAAACTAAGAGAATAAAATAATGATAGAACAATGTTCAAAGAAATTTTATTTGTATATTGATTCACTTCTCTCTGACAATCAGATGATCAGACAAATGTATGTTTAATGACTAAGACAATCAGTCACCATCCTTCATGATCACCTGATGATTTGTTGTCCTGCAATTGATAATCCTCTGTAAAGCAGATGTAGTTGGTAGGATTATATAGGTATGGATTATCACTTTAGCTGAGGATCAGAGGGTAGTATCTGTACTGGTAAAAGTCCAGTGTTATTTTTAAAACTAAAAAGATACAAAATATGCAGATGAAAACAGTTATTTTGAAAAGTATAGAATTTAAGAAATCCTCAAATATAAATTAAAAATACAAAAAATTTGACAAGGAAAGATATACATAATTATTCAACCTTTTGATATATTCAATTTGATTTTCATGAATACAGATACTACACTCTCACCATAGCAGAAGTTACAAAAAGATAAGCAAAAAAACAGAAAAAGCTGATCTCTATCCATCTATTTATCTATTAATCAAATGAATGTATACACACACACACACACACACACATATATATATATATATATATATATATATATATATATATATATATATATATATATATATTGGCCCTGTTGACTGGGGCTGTAGAATACACCAACTATATCTCCACAGAGGGGTAAGACTCCCTAGGCAAGTGTCCTGGATATGATACCAAACAATCTGACAATGAGGCTCCAGTTTTAGGGAATGCAAAGTACCTCTTCATTAGCATCACTCCCAGGTCCACTCTGGCCCAGTGTGGTAGCACCTGATAATATCCTATCAATGGGTCAAATAGAACTAAACTGTGTGCTTATGCTAAACTGAATTGTTTGAAATCGAACTGTTTTGACATTTAAACTGTGTGATTATGCTAAACTGATTTTTTTTTCAATAGAACTGTTATATATATATATATATATATATATATATGGATCTGGCATTAAATAACCTTAAATGGTTTATATTCTATAAAACCTAACTAAACTAAATATATATATATATATATATATATATATATATATATATATATATATATATATATATATATATATATATATATGAGGAGTGTTAAAAAAGAATCAGAACTGAAGCTGTATTAACTACAAAAAAAAGGACAATGAATAATAACACATTAGTTTTCATCAAAATAGTCCCCTTAGCATAAAATTTATTAAAAGTAAAAAGAACAAATAGTCAATGTTCATGAAGAGAGATATTAAAACAGAAATAAGAGATAGGAAACAAAAAATATATATTTTGATGTAATGGGCATCAGTATCATCATATTTCATAATGCTATCCACATCCTCAAATCTTCACCTTGAAATGAATTTTCAATTTAAGAAATGAATAAAGTCATACTGAATAAGGTCTGTTGAATATGGTTAGTTAAATTATCCTGCATTTCATTAAAAACTGCCAACTAAAATATCTCTAGAATTAACGGTGATATTATCACTTTATTATTATAAGGGATGTTTTTAAAAAAATTGATACCATTTGGTGATGAATAAATCTTATTTTGCTCAACATTAAGACTGTTTCATTTCATTTGCTTAAATTATGTTGTAACTCGCAATGATATCAATTTGTTTAAACAACCTGAATTTAAAAAAAGTATGAAAAACCAAGTCTCAATATGATGATACACTTTTTATAGCTATAGAATATTTGTGTGAAATTTACATGTTTTTCTATGGAAGAACAAACCAAATTCAAGTAAATGATACAGATGACAATATATAAAATACCAATTTTCAACTCAGAATTCATGTATTTATCTAAAATACAAAATAATCCATTCCTTCTTTGATTGTCATCTACAAAAGACATCTTCAGTGTTAAACAATTGTCAAGAAAAAAAGATCAATATCCAGATTACATCTTTTTTGCTAATTCTTTATTTGCAATTAACCAATAATTAACAAATAAGATGTTTTTTTTTTAATATTTAATCACATCTCATATAATTTCTCTTTATCTCTTGAAATGCACATAAGTTTAAATGATTTCAAGGTTCATTTACCTCCACTTGTGTGTCAAGATCAAAGTGTTGCAAATTAATGCAATCATTGAGTCAGAAACTGTTATCAAAATCCAGGCTATTTTAGGGTTTGTTTTTGTTTTTTTTAATCTAACTTGGATGACTTCATTCATCATGATATTTTGATAATTCTAAAATGGTGCATCTACCTTAAATCAAACATGTTTTTTGCATTAAATAAAGGGAAATCTATAATCCTTTTTGTAAAGGTGTTTAGCCTATTGATTCATTTATTTGCTAGTGATGGCTTGACAAAAAAGCTCTTTTGTATTTAGTTCACATCCACAAACAATGTGATATGTTCAATTATTGGTTACTTACAAATGTATAAAAACAGAAAGTTTAATAATGTTACTGACATTAGGAAAAAATATACATACTTAAATGATGCCATTGGCAGCCATTAAGTTGATGCCAAGTTGTTATCTACTTAAAGAATTCCTATTGAAATTGCAAATCAATAAGTAAGGGGAAGTACACTATAATAAGCATTTAATAATCATCCCCCATGAGAAATTATGGTCACTGGGGGGAGCATGAATGTAAATGTTATGCAATGCAGGTTTTTTACACCAATTCTAAATGGTAGTTTTTCACTAAAGTTTGAGAGACAGCAAATCTCCTCATATGTCCACGACTCTTCTAAGTATTCCTGCTCACCATAACAATGCTGTGGTTTGGATGATCTTCATTCTTCCTTTGATCTCCAGTTCTCCAAGTCTCTTCAGGTTTCCAGGATTCTTCTAAGTATTCTATCAGATCTTAACAGTGCTGTGGTGTGGATGGTCTTGATTCTTCCTCTAATCTCTAGATCCAACAGTCTCCTCAGGTTTCCAGTACTCTTCTGGTTATTCTAGCTGATTTTAACAGGGCTGTGATCTGGATGATCTTGATTCTTCTGCTCCTCCCAGTCTCCTCAAGTTTCCAGGACTCTTCTAAGTAATCTAAATGATGTTAGCAGTGCTGTGGTGTGGATGGTCTTGATTCTTCCTCTAATCTCTAGATCCCATAGTCTCTTTTCCAGGTCTTTGAGGACCCTTCCAAGGGCACCAACAACAAAATGGTATCACTATCATTTTCATGTTCAACAGCTTTTTCAGCTCTCTGGCAAAGTCTAAGTATTTGTCTGTCTTTTTGCTTTCCTTCATTTTCACTCAATGGTCTACTGGAACAGCAAAATCTACAAGATGACAAGTTCTTTTCTTTTAAATTAATTCTATGTCTGGTCTTTCAGCTAGGATTGGGTGATTCATTTGTGGATTGGGTAATTCATTTGTTGATTGGGTAACTATTTGTATTTCAAAGTCCCAGAGCCTTTTATGGGTTTCATTTTCTATGTCGGGTCTTCCAGCTAGGATTGGGAGATTCATTTGTGGATTGGGTAACTGTTTGTATCTCAAAGTCCCAGAGAGTTTTATGGGTTTCATTTTCATTTTCTAGGTTTAAGCATATACTATTTGTTAATATGGTCAAATTTTAACCATATCACTGCTATTATTATTATTATTATTAATTTACAAATTTGAAAAGAAATAGCTTTATTCGCAAAGTTGTAAGATAAATTTATTCACAGTAACTTTGATACCACAGTATCTTTCATCAATGTGGAAACCTGACTCTAAAAAACATAAAAACAAAATTTTTTCAATGTAAAAATGTTGTATTATTTACGAGCAAAAATTTACAAGATAGGACATATGTACTCACATAAGTTAAATGATACAACAGATATCATCTCAGGAAATCAACTCAATGAACCAAGTTCAAATCTTGGATGAGGCATTTGCATTTTACTTTGCATGAAAACCCTTCAGAAAACTATGGGTTAATAATAGAGCAGATTATGCTCTTTGCAACTGCAAACAGTTTAGGAAAAGGAAAACTTTGGTCTCAAATCAACTGAACTCTCCTTTAAAATTGACCTTGCATAGCATGATGCCTGTGGCAAAGAGAACTGGATAAACACTAGCCTTAGTAAAAAAAAAAAAGTTAGGATTTATGAGAAAGGCATTTGTTTTTGATCACTTCCTTGAACCTGCAAGACTTTTGCCCCAATCATCATTGAATTCTTGTGTCCAAATTTTCTTTATTACTCCTTTCAGATGATCTATTGTAATGATTTTCAATGATGCAACCTTTCTTTCCATAATATAACATAGATTCTCCATTGGATTGAGTTGAGTTCCAACTATTCCAAGAGCTCAATATCATGATCCTGAATCCATTTCTGTACACAATTGGTATGGAACCCTTTTCTGCATAAAAATGATGTTGTTTCTTGTCTGCATAAATACTCGTAGACATAACTCAAAAATAGCTGACTACCTCTTTGATTTATAATCGCCACTGAAAGCAGAAAATACAATCTTGGATCACCATCAAGGAAACTGTTGAAAAGCGTGACATATTAGGTAGTAATACAAAGAATAAACTTTTGAAAAGGATTTAGCTCCAGTTAATTCACAAAAGATTGGTATTCAGTTTTGAGTTAGATAAATAATAAAGATTATACAATCCAATTCAGAATTAAATCCTGAAAGGGAAAAGTTTCAAATAGGCAAATTCAAACAGTTTATTAAATATTACCAAACCATTGGCCTAATGAGTAGAGTGTTCACCAATGGTCTGGGAGGCCAGGGTTCAATCTCAGGTCGAGTTATACCAAAGACTCAAAAAATGGTACTTGATGCCATGTTGCTTAACACTCAGCATTATAAGGTAAGGATCAAGAGTAAAGTGGAGCAATCAAGAGAATGGAGTAGCACCCTCCCCTACACCTTGGTGTAGTAGCTATTGAAAAGGAAGCTTTCGGGTCACCTTTGACTAAGGTTGCCAATTTTACTTGCTTTACTTATTTAATATTGGTAAAAAATCCTTTTTTTGTGGGAGATATCATAAAAAAAATGACTCACAGAGGTTAGGTAATTTATTGTAATTAGAAGATTCATTTCTCCAGAATGCAATCTTGATGGTTATTTATTTTTGTCTTAATGTTTCAGTTTCATACCTGCCCCTTTTTATGCATTAAAAAATTCTTTGACACTTGCACACTAGTTGTAATATTACCTGATGTTGAAAAAAAATGTAGAATTGAGTAATAAGCTGCTTAACTCTTAAATTCATAAACTGCTGTGGAAGTCTTCATTGAAAAGAAATGGATAAAAAAAATGGAAATATTTTGAAAATTAAAGAAAAAAAGAAAAATTATCAATTTTTATTATAATACTGTAAAAATATTAGAGGTCATTTTTTTTTTTTTACCTAAAATGTTTTTTAGCTTGCTTTGTTTTTTTGTATGTTGAGTTTTGAATTTCAAGAAAAAGTGATTGTCAATGATTAGGAATTAAGTTAAGCATCTCTAAGAGAAAACAATATTAAGTGTATAATACAAATGAATTACTTTTAATTTTACAAAAGAATTTCTTTGGAAACCAGGAACCAAAAAAAAATTGTCAGTTTTTGGAAGTGAAAGTTTTATTGACAGAATAACATTAATATATAATGTAAATGTGTTGTAAATTAGGAAGAAAGAGAATGTCAGTTGCCAGGGAATAATGCAAACATTAATGACAGTATAGGGCTATTATGGTACAAATATTCTGTTAATGACTGGACTATAAAAATGAATTGAAAACCATGAAGTAAAAGATTGTTAGAGGTTATGAATTAATGCAAGCATTATTGACATAATAAGTAAGTAAAGTTGGTGACTTTAGTCGAGAGTGACCTGAAGACTCCCTTTTCAATAGCTACAACACCAAGGTGTAGGGGAGGGAGCTACTCTATTCTCTGGATTGTTTCACTTTACCCTTGATCCCTAATTTATAATGCTGAGTGTTAAGCAAGATGGCATCAAGTGCCATTTTTTGAGTCTTTGGTATGACTTGACCTGGGATTGAATCCCAGTCTCCCAGTCCATTGGCAAACACTCTAAATAATGAACTGCAACTTTTTAGAAACAACTAACTTTAGTAATAATAATAGTAAGAGAAATAAGAAAGAAAGTGAAACAAGAAATAAGTACCAAGACCTTGTAAGAGAACTAAAAAACTATGGAACATGAAGATGAAGGTGATACCAGTTGTGGTTGGTACACTAGGAACAATCCTCAAAGGATTGCTGAAGGGACTGAAAGAAATAGGAGGACAAGTGGAGACCATCCAGACTACAGCATTGTTTAAATCAACCAGAATACCGAGAAGAGTCCTGGGGATTTGAGGAGACTTGCTGCTGTTCAAACTTCAGTGGGAAACAATCAGTTAATATTGATGTGAAAAACTCTCAAAGGAGTAAAAAATAATAATTAAAAGAATTGCAAGTTTAGGTTATGTGGTGATAGAGGTGAAACAGTTAATCACATAATATGCTAATGTGGCAAACTGGCACAAAAGGAATACAAAATTAGGAATGATTGGGTTGGAAAAGTGTTCCCCTGGGAATTGTGCAAGAGATGAAAATTTGACCATACTGACAAATGATAGATACACAAAAAATCTTTACCAGAAAATGAGACCTATAAAATTGTGTGGGACTTTAAGATACAAACGGTCAATCAAACCCTGTCAGATGACCAGACTTGGTGTTTATAAACGAAATAAAAAAAAATTTGTCATCTACTGAATTTTGCAATTCTAGTTGACTGTAGAGTGAAAATAAAAGAAAGCAAAAAGATAGAAAAATACTTATATTTTGCCAGAGAGGTGAAAAAGCTGTGGAATATGAAGGTTGGCTAGTTAGCATACTTGGAATGGTACAAAAAGATCTGGAACAGTAATTAAAAATTAGTGAAAGAATTAAGATCATCCAAAACATAGCATTGTTAAGATCAAAAGAGTCATGGAGACCTAAAAAGGCTTGCTATCACTTAGCCTTCAGTGAAAAATACTTAGTTAAACCTAGTGTAAAGAACTTATTAATAATATTTTCTCATAAAATTTATACAAGACCAAAATATGGAAAGTTACTATAATTCTAAATTAAATTAAAGAATCATTCTTCTTTCTGACACCATGAAAAAATGTATGATAAAAATATTATAAAGAGACTTGGATTAAAATAAAATGCCTACCTGAAAGAACTAAATATCAGAAAAGAAAGATTATACTGAAATTTTTTACTAGGATGAGTAAAATGTTTTGCAATATTTTTGTAAGAATTCAGCAAATGCTTTTGCCAATGTTATGATGTACCAAACCATACTGGACTGTGACCAAACAAACCAAGCAGGTTTTAAGTCTACTTGACCTTTCATAATCAATGAGATTCTTGCAATTTGAGCAAAATTTATTGAACCATCTGATTACTTTTCAGTGATCAACTGTAATTTTTTCTTTCACACAACAAATGTTTTTGGTTGTTTCCATTACTTTATGGCCAATTCAAACTCATAAAGCATAAGTTCCTGAATCAGACAACACTTCATACTTTCAAATCACACATGTAGTGAAGCAATGCACAACATGTCAGTGCACCAACTACCACTATATTATCAACCACAGTGAGTACCTTTGATGGCTTGAACTGCTTTGGTCATGTGATATACATGCCATAAACTAGCACATACCAAAATATTGAAAAACTTTTGACTGACCCTGGTAACTTAATAAATATTCCAAACATTTGTAGGGATAGTAAAATAATTTTTTGAAATGCTTAATTCAAACAATTAAAAGACAAATTGAACAAAACATTTGAAACAGATGTTATTGAATAGTGTGACTGAATATCAAGTACAAAACTCTAAAATATATTCTTTAGTCTGAACATTAGGACTTAGTCACCCTTGTTTTTGTCAATTCACATTGATACACACCAATTCCCTTAATATTTTCAGAATTTTGTTGCATATTCAATGTAAATCAGCATTCCAAAAAGTCAGTCATATTTTTACATTAATTATGCCCTATATATCTCAGTGTATATTTCTATGTATATAGAGATAGATTGATTAATAGATATTTTTATATTGATATCCGATGGACCTATTCAGCTTCAGTAAAAAACACACTCTTTAAAAATGGATCCTTGACTACTACAATTACAATTAAATAATAGTACATATATACATACATACATGCTTACATATAAAATATGATGCAACTATACACACACACACACACATATATATATAATATATAGTAATTCCATTCTTGTTTCTGCTTACCTAAGGGTAAAATATATAAAGAATTGTAGGAACATCTTGTGAGTTTTAATATTTAATATTATTTATATATTGCTCTAACTAAAGAGTATTGAGCACTTTTCTTAGTTTTATTAACTGCATAATTATATCTTATTATATATATACATACAAAAAATATATATAAAGCAGGTAAGTTGTTTATAATCTCATATATACGTATATATATATATATATATATATACTCACATGCAAATATATATCTATAAATATATACACACACTCAAATACACTCATATATACAGGGAGTGGAAGCAAAATTCAGAATATTCTAGTATAATAATAAACGACTCTATTATAAAACAAGATCAATTTTAATTTTAAAAAATTAACAGCAAAATAAGAAGATAGACACTGAACATTAAATTTACTCAATATGGCCACCATTTTTTCCAATTATTGAATCCACATGCCTTCAAAATAAATTCTTCAGACATTTTATTTCATTGTTCCTCAATAGCGGTCTTAAACGAACCAATATTTGGATGGGAAGTTGTATTTGTTTTGTCATTTACAATGCTCCATACAGTATATAGCATAATCAGGAGGTTATGGTCTGGGCTTGATGGAGCCCATAAAGAAACTCCAACTATTTTGGAAATTTTTTGACTTGGTTTCAGCATTAAGCAAATCATTGATTCTTTGTCATTTCTTTTCTTGCTCACTCATATTGGGCTCAATTTTGATGAAAAAGTGCTTGAATAATAGATCTAATCATGAAAATTTAAATTTATCACCATTTCTTTTTCAAAATTGGAATAAAGAGATTAAAAAATGTTTTAAATATCATTCTATATTTTGCTTCTTCACCCTATATATATATATATATATATATCATCATCAAGTCATGCTGAGAGTGCAGAGTTTCCTGACTCTGTCTCATCATCTGTCCTAAGCATCTATCGCTTTTGGTGGGTCTTCTAGACTGCATCCAGTGTCTGCACAAAACTAATGCATATATTTAGCAACCAACAGAGGCATGTCTGTAGAACATCAATTATGAGTTTGTCCTTACTTCTTCTGTAGTTCCCTGCATGTCTTGTTTATCTTACTTGGATGATTTGTAAGATGGGATGCTGTCGAGTGTTATATATATATATATATATATATAATTAATGTATCATTACTTTACACAGACTTTGCCTGTGAATTCTATGTCTATGTTCAGTGTTTGCACACTGTTGTCTAATCAGTTAATTCAAATCTTACATTACTGAACTGATATCTTGTTTTAAAGCTCATTTATTTTATTTTAAATTTGGTTAGAAAATTATGAATATATGTATTTTCTCAATCCCTTTATATCAAGCAGTAAGTGACACAAGGTCATCTTTTTAGTGGAATACAGCTGGTTTGAATTCAGAAGTTTCCTTCGCCAATATTGTTTGTCTAATCAAAGCTTAAGAACCCAGCATGTCTGGTTATTTACAAATAGCTGGAGGGAGAAGGGATAGATTCATACCTTTTCATCGCGGCATTATCATTAAGTGAAATTCATCCCGGATTTAAATTCATATCATTGATTCTATTCCTATTGATAACCATTAAGTGCGCCTCTTAAGTAGAAAGATATAACATATATATTTAACAAACAATTACAGGAAAAGGATGAATTTTCATCTCATATTACCACAATGCGACAAAAAAAATCCAAAAAGTCTGGTGTTATTGTAAAGTACAGTGTTAGAGAACTCTGGATAAGTGTTAACTGCAATTTGGCTCAGAAACTATGCCAAACCCCAGAGTCATCATCTGTATTGTTTTTTTTGTTTATTTGCTTTTGTTGTAGTTAGTTTTTTTTTTTTGGCTGCAGTATATGATCTACTTATTGATTTGGGATTATTAAAAACAAAAATTTTAAAAAGACAATTAAAAAAAGATGAAAGAAATGCTAGTCAAAATTAATAATTTTGGTTGACAAGCATATACACCAAGTCAAGCTGCATATCTCCTGCATAACTTAGAGCAAGAACCATTGGTTTCTATATGAGCTCAGTTAAAACAGAGTTCATATTTTTTAATCAAGTTCATGCCATCTTCTAATTAAATGGCAAGCTTCTGAAATTAAACCAGTTTATATACCTTGTCAGCAATATCTCATCAACTGAAATTGATGTCAACATATGCGGAAGTAAAGCATGGACTACTATTGACTGGTTCTGACCATATGGAAATTTGATCTCTCTGATAAATCATAATTCTTTCAACCCGTAGCTATGTCAGAACTATTGTCAGGCTATATCACTCTAATGAAACACTTAGGAAAAAAGGTAAAAGAGAACTTCTCAAGGATACTATATGCTGTTCTGAACAAATCCTAGAAGATTAACTTCATAAAACAGCTGCTGTATAGCCACTTTAATCTCATCACACAAACCTTCCAAATAAGACAAATAAGGCATGCTGGGCACTCATAAGTGATGTTCTATGCCAGACTCCTACACCTGGACACACCAGTGTTGACTAAGCAGCAAAAATATACAATTACCAGGTCTCTGCAGACACTAGATACCATCTAGTGGATCTTTCAAAAGCAATGACCAAAAGGGACGGATAACAAGAAAAAGTCATGGAAATCTATGCTGTTGGCATGCCTTGATGATGATAATGATGCATCATCTAAAAAGAAAAATTGACACTGTTTATCTTGATTATTACAACCATCATAATAATAAATACAAAAACCTAATAAGAAGATGGAAACACCACTGTATATTACCTTTTATTACATTTACTGTAAGTCTTCATTATAGTTAATGTTTAGTCTTTCACTGTACTGCATAAAGAAGACCATGGGCGATACCTTTTGGTTGATTTAGATTTATTCTTTTAAAACTAACAATTCTTTTTCTCTCTTTTAGGATTTTCTTAAGTGAGAAGATCTTCATTAATCCAACTACCATTTCTTTCATTAATTTAAAATTTCACTGGATACCACACACACACCCACAGTGCATTGTTTTATTTGCCCTATATTTGCTCACCTGTTGGTGCACTTTGGTCAACACAGGTCAGTAAGTTCTGCTTGTTTTCCTTTACACCTCTGATAAATGAAAGAAGGCTTCATGAGAAGCAAAAAATACTCTGTAACAGATATTGTCATAAGAAATACACTCAACAAAGTTCAAACCCTGGATAAGGCTGACTGTATTTTGCTTCATGCTAATGGCCTTGGGAAAGCTGTAAATCCATTTGTTCTCATTTATGGGAATATAGTAGGGTAGACTAGGTTCTTTTAGCCTTAGTTGAGCAACCAGTCTAGGAGAAGGAAAATCCTAAATTCAAATGCTGCATTAATAATTGACCTTGTGTTACATCCTGTCTATAGTGGAGGGGTTGGATAAATACATACATGATGCTTTAAAGGTATGATAAAGTAGTTAATTATTGCTTTGAGCTAATCCTTCTTGGATTTAGCATTCTTCGTAATCCAGCATGTTTCTACTCTCAGTAATATAATATTAGTAAAGATATATGGAAATAAACATATTTACCCAATTATTATTAATGTTATCAATACAATAACAAAAGTCATTCTCTCTATAATAACATTTTTCCCTATCATTATCAGCAATTGTAGAATTAATATCATCAGTATATTATTTTCACTGGTAATACAGAAACTTAAAATTTCTGTGTGTGTGTGTGTGTGTGTGTGTGGCATTAAATAAATTGGTGGAGCAGGAGTTAGGATTATCTGTTCTTATCATTGATTAATTATTGATTGAAAAATCATGATCATGGGTTTAGAAAATATGTTGTTCATTAGAGTTACATTGAGGCCAGAAAACCAGTAGTTCACCTTAAACAAAATATGCATATACCCCCAGGGTAAGGAGCTCGACATTTCAGTATTTTATGCCTGGGAAGCCATTTTTGACAGTTGATCATGGTCTTTAAATTATCCGATGGTGGACTGAATTGATATCGCTTTTTGCGGATGGTACAATTTTCCGCAAGGGTTGTTTTGTAATTGATTGCAACAAATCATAAGAAAATCTAAACTGATTGACAGTAGCCAATGAAATTGCAGGAAAGTATTATTTGTCTAACCTTTAGAAATTTCACCCAATCAGCAGCTTTTATTTCAATAACTCATATCTGGCCTTCTACAGTGCAATGTCTTTTAGAAAACTTTTAAAAGTTTATGCATTTATAAGAAAAAAAAGAAAGAAAAAAGAAGAAAACATGTAACATCTTTTTTTGTAATAAGGAAAATCTCCATATTTTATTGAAAGTAGAAATAAAAAATAAATCTGGATAATGATTTATAAAACGTCTCATCTATTTTATGTATAATAATGATTATTGTACGCAACAAGGTAACAATGATTTAAGGAGTTAAACTATTAAATAAATTACCCTAGCACCTAGTTTACACAGTCTCCTTCAAAGTAATTCTGTTATGAATCAGTCTGCTAGATCAAAGATTATTGTTCATGAAGAGTAGTGGATCAAAGTGCATATTTGGTATTTGGTTTGCCTGCACTATTTAAATTCCCAGATTCCCTGAACTTATGGATAGAACATATACACACATACACACATGCATATATACATATATATATATGTATATATATATACCCAAGAAAAAAATCAAATGATGAATTCTTGAAGTCTGTTACTTTAAAATTTATATGATGTACACAATCACCAGATTTTTTTCTGTCAGTTGATTGTGCACAGCATATAAAACTCAAAGTAAGCGACTTCTCATGTTCATAATTTGATATTCTTCTGGATTGTATACCTGTTCTGGTATAGTAGAGCTGAGTATTTTTTCTTGCAACTTTTCTTATTTGCATCTATCTTTTTATGTTTTATATATATATATATATATATATGAGGGTCATTCAAAAAGTTCAAGGCCTCAACTAAACTTTAGATTTGTTGTACATCTCTCACTTTTGTATGAGTCTTCTCTGCACAGAAATTAAGACAGAAATTTGAATTATTTTTTCTAGTTTGATAGTGTGTTGTCTCAATAAAAATAGCTCTAACAAAAAAATAGCTTATTCTTTCTGTTTGAGGCTTAGAACTTTTTGGACGACCCTTATATACATAACTCTTCTCATGAATTAAGCACACTGGTTTCTAATAAGCTTATATGTAAATAGATATGTTCATTAAAAACTTCTTCACTTATCCTGAGAGGGATGATAGTTTGGGGTAAGATATCTGACTGCTATAAAGTCAGCCAGGTTTTGATCTTAGCTTGAATTATCTCCCGTGTCTAGCCACACTGAAGTGTTGTGATACAATGAAACAGTCTGTTTGTGGATGACTATATATATATATATATATATTCTCTCTCTAGCTATGGATAATAGTAGGGTAGTCTGGGCTCTTCAAACTTTATATGTCAGCTGGCCGATGAAGAGGAAAACTTCACAAAAACATTGGTCTTGTGACATCCTGTTTGTGCAGAGAGGTTAGGTAAATACATATACACAATAAAACAGTATAAAAACTTGTGACAATCCTCAGGTAAACTAGTATTGAACCCATCAATCGATATAAGACTGAACACTAAATGAACTGAGGATTAACAATGTGAAACTCTGAGTCATGAGTTTTTAACCTGTTTTATTGCAATCTTTGACAGTTGAAATATATTGTGCATTTGGGTGCTTGGAAGATTTTATGAAGATTAAAAATGCTTTTACCTTTAAATTTTTATCATAATTATATATATATATATATATATATCATAAAAGAAAATAAAATGCAGATAAAAAATGTGTATTAAAAGTGCTCCATGCTCATAGTGCAGACCTGGTGTAAAACCTAAAATATTCATATTACATACTCTTAAAATCCTTTACATAAAGTTTCATGTGAATCACAAAATTGTCATCTAGAAATTGAAGAAAAAATGTCAACCATATCTCTGGTGTTAGGAATTTATGCATGAATAAAAGATTATAATTTATTGATTTTAAAAATGTGAACAGATCAAATACAGGAAGTCAATCAGGTGGTTGATGACATAGAAGTAATATATATATATATATATGGTGGAGGGTTGACTAGCACTAATCTGGGCCCCTTTAAGAAAGAATTATTGGATTTTTAACCCTTCAAAGCTACCAACCATTCCATATGGGTATTAATCTGTCATTTGTTTGTTAAGCTACATGTCTCAAAAATATAGACAATTCCTTCATAAGTATTTATTTCTAGTGTTACAGTGTTAACATATCTATTGAAGTTCAACATCAAGGATTTTGCAGTGTTAAAGAGATTTTACCAATGATATATAAATTAAAGGATGTTATTTAGAATTATGATAAGATGACAATGTCAAATTTGATTGGAAAGTCCAGACAACATTCTACATCAGAGCTTCTCAAAGCAGTCCATATAGACCCTTGGAGGTGAAGTGGTCCAGATAGACCCTTGGAGGTGAAGTGGTCCATATAGACCCTTGGAGGTGAAGTGATCTACATAGATCCTTGGAGGTGAAGTGGACCATATAGATCCTTGGAGGTGAATAAAAACAAAGGAGTACAGATTGAAAATCACTGGACCATATAAAGATGCTGCCAGATTTTGTACACTTAGCGGAATGCCTGAATGGATGTGATGGCCATTAGTGATCTGTTGTTCACATGAGACCCATTTAAAACACATTGTTCATTTAAATAAATGAACAAATTGGCTTTGACTGAAAAGATCCAATCTTTTTGATATAATTAAAGATGTAAATAATCATATTTTCATAAAAGAAAACATTTAAAGACAACTGCATTTTAAACTGAAAACTTTATAAAAATACAAGATTCTAAAATACTATTAGAGATATCATTGAAAAAAAAAGATTATTTCATAATAATAAAAATATCAATTTGAAAGAAAAAGAAAATTGATAAAAAAGAAAGATTAAAATACAATAGATGAAATTCTAATTCTTATCCATGGTAAAAGATTTTGAATAATTAAATTTGAATTATTTTTGATGAAAAATCCCACTTTGATCAAAGAGATCCAAATGTTTACTTGTTTATCAGTTTTAGTATTATCAAGTATTTGTTGGTGTTTGTGTTATTATATGATTTAATGTATCATTTATATTAACTTTCCATATTTTGACAAAAGGGTTTCATGTTGAAAACTGAAAACATTAAAAAAATTAACCTCTATCATCATAATCCAGTGAGATTAAGAAAACATATTGTCAACATTTAAATAACTTATGAGCAGGGGTCAATGGAAATTAGATTTTTTATAAGGTGTACATCAAATAAAAAGTTTTTGAAGCTCTGTTTGACATAAATTTCAAATTTAAATTTATAACTGACCAAAGAATCTTGTGTACAGTAGGGAAAACCTGAAACTAGTCCTACAAGAGATTTACAATATAAAAGTAAAGTTGGCAACCATAGTCAAGGGGGGCCACCCAAAAGCTCCCTTTTCATTAGCTACTACACTGAGGTGTAAGGGAGAATGCTACTCCTTTTCCTGGATTGCTCCACTTTAGCCTTGATCCCTACCTTATAATTCTGAGTGTTACGGGAGGTAGCATCAAATACCATTTTTTGAGTCTTCAGTATGCCTTGAAATGGGATTGAACCCCAGTCTCCAGGGCCATTGGCCAACACTCTACCCACTAATATATATATATATATATATATATATATATATATATATATATATATGTATTTGTTGTTATCATCCAAATACTATTTCACTGCCCTGTTGGCTGAGACTGTAGAATATACATACTGACTGTACTTTTGCAGAGGAATAAGACCCCTCTCCTCAAAGAGGCAACTTGTTGGGCATGGGTAGCAACCTGTAAGCATGGAATTCTGGTGGCTGAGCAGTCCATAACCTGGCAACCAAAGTGTTCACATGACATGTTACACACCATTTTGGACATTACTGGGCAAGATGGGTGATTGAAGAGACCTGATTAAAAAAAAATTGTCTGGTCATATCAAATGATTAATTTTAAATAGAATTATTTGTTTTAGAAAGCAATAATTGAAACGATTAATAGGGTGCTTACAAATGGGTTCTAATTCATTTAAAAATAAAGTTACCAACAAACTATTCACTTACAAATCTTACACACATATATATATATATATATATATATATATATATATATATATATAAACAGGATCTAGCATTAGATAACCCACAAGAATTGATATGCCAAAATAACCAAACCAACCACACCATTTCAGCTGGTTATTTCTACTTTATAAGAAAATTTTTTCTTAAAGAATAAAATGGAAAACAAAAGAGAATAGATTAAATTGGCTTAAAAATATAAATAATATAATTTACTATAGTTTTCTTATAAAATAAATTATATTAAGGTATATCAAAGATATTCTTATTTTTTCAATAAACTGATATTTAATGGGAATCACTCACGGTCTCCTATATATTTTTGAAGCTCATATGATAATCTGCATAAGGTATCTTTTGATGATTTAAACTCTTTTGAAAGTTTTAAGTACTCTTGATTAATCAACAATTAAGGGTCATCTACTCAATACTTAGTTTCAAGCAACAAGTCGCCAATCTTAAAACATTTACATCAGTTTTGGGCAATATAGTCAAGGATTGTTTCATTTGTTTCCTTTTGCCAAATGCTGCAAGTACCATAAGTGGCTTTAAGGCCCAGTTTAAAGTAATGACTTAAAATTGCCATATTCTTATCATTTACATCTATTATAATATTTGAACTAGAAGATCCAGCTGAAAAGAATTGATAATGATATGATACATATATAATGATATAATCATAGTATTGATGATATAATGATATAATAATAGTATTAATAATACAATAATATAATGATATAAAACAATAATATAATGATATAATGATAGTATTAACAATATAATGATATAATGATATAATATAATGATATAATAATAGTATTAATAATACAATATAATGATATAATATAATGATATAATAATAGTATTAATAATATAATGGAGTCAGAGATAATCTTTTGAAGTATACATGAAGTAAGATTTAAAGTAAAAGAATCGAAAAATGAAAATAATTTTGATACGAGCTAATGTATATTGTAATGATATTAAAAATGCAGTAGAGTTATAGATTATCATTTGATACGTCTTTGAGATAAGCAGAAAAGATCAATAAAAACAAAAGATTTTGATACATCTTGTATTTACCCAACTTTTCTGGTACAGACACAAGGTTAATTTTTTTTGCAGAGCAAAACTGGTTTGAATTCAGAGTTTTCCTTCTCTTTGACTAGTTGCCTTACCAAAGTCAAAGAACCCAGTCTTTTAAGAAACAACTGCTCAAAAAATGTAGTCAATGATAATAAAATAATAAATACAATTTCCGAACATCTACTAATAAAATAAGCCTAGATGGGTTGGCATGTCATTAAAATCATTCAGTCAATCAATAGTCTGATTCTTATTCATGGTGATTAGTCTTTTATATCAACCAAAAAATGCAGTTTTGATAACAGCTTTCAATTTCTTGATGATTTAGTCTTGTATTTTAAAATGTAAGGAAAAAATAAATAAAGGTGTTTTTCTGTTTACTAAAGTATAGAAATGAAAAATTATGTAACAATTTCTGCCTCTGTATATCAATTGACAATACAATTTTGTTGATGCTTCTTACAAGCAAACAAAATATAATTGTTTAAATGACATAATGGAGGCTTCACAATTTACCAGCTTATTACAGAATGCGCTGAAGAGATAAATTATCATGAGAAGGATATGTAAGAAAAAATGTCTAGGTTTGTATTTAATAAGGAAAGACACAACGTAAGCAATATTTGGCCCAAAACACAAGACAATTCAAGAAGAGAAGAGGTTGAAAAATAGAAGCCATATTGTTTTATATAAGAAGAAAAGAAACAAAACAATCAAAATTAATATCATCCAAATATGCTGAAAATGAAAAAACAAAAAAATATATAAATAAATGAATGAATAAAAGATAGGAGAAAATTTAGGGGTTAGGGTGTGGCTAGTCTTCTTTCCATCAGACTGAATTTTACAAACTGTCCCGAATTGAATATACCAAAAGTAAAGAATGTTTGACTATCTTTTTGGTAGATTCATTTTGGGACACGGGGTATATCCTGACGTGACAAATGAAATATATTTATGATGCCATTAGCAGAATATGAGAAACAATGACTGGGGTGGGTCAAGGGTCAGAGGTGCTGAATGTTGATGATGGAGGGAAAATGTGCTAAATGCTGAACCAGCCTGGCTTCCCTCAACTCATTTATTTATACCAAGGTATGAGATCAGAGCACCAACACCATCACCATCACCACCATTTGGAACCACCATTAGATTTGTATCACCCCATTCCCTTCCCATCAACTCATATTCACCTCAGGAAAATAATATTAAGTTTTGATACAGCTAAAAGCAGATGCTAACTGAGGCCCACTAGAATGGCTTCTTATGGTGATGATGGTAATGATAATAACAACAACAACAACAACATTATTAATAAAAAGCAAAGTTAAGATAGTTAAGAGAAGATTTCTTTTCTTATAAATGAATAAAGATCCCTAAGTTTTAGTGATCGAGAAAATTTTGACTGAGTGGGAAGGTAAGAGAGGGAAGATGGTGGTTAGCTGATGGAAAGTTAAAAGATAATTTACACTTTGCAGAGTAGAAGACCTTGCAAGTGTCCAATAGAAATACAGGATTTAACGATATCAAGTGTACACTTATAAAATGTTTGAAAGATGCTAAAAATATACCAAATAATTCATAGTGTGATACCTGAGAGGTAAAATATTGCAATAGTTTGATATTCATAAATCTGTATAATATCAATATTTTTGAGTGAGAAAAGGCTTTCTCATCAATTACACACGAATAAAATTGATTTTATAAGATCAATAATACAAAATATGTATAACAATTTGAATAAGCAAAAACCTTAAAATATTTAAAGTTTGTCTTTTATTTATCTATTTATAGCTTCAAGTAACTATTCTTAGAATAAATAAATTGCACACGTTTATACGGTATGAAGTATTCCAATCTAATACTGAAAACTTTCTAATGGATTCATCTGATCTATAGATAGGACCCCAACAGTACTTCTCTCCAAGTTAGAGTGGATCTGGGAGTCATAGCAATGAAAGAGTGGCTCCAATTTCTCCAGTGCTGCTAATCCACTGACAGGGCAAGTTTTGACTAGTATTTTCATCCATCTTAAAATTTTTAGTTGCTTTTTTATCATAACTCACTCAGGATAAAGGATAAGGTCTCTGTGAAAGTAAATGAAAATACTAGTCAAAATTGATATCAATGAATTACAATACTTTCTGTAAAAAATAGCATATTATTAACATTACTATTGTGTAAAATCAATGACAACAAAAATGCGCTGACAGATCAAGAGAAGAAGACAAGGATGAGTTATAAATAGGATTTACACTTCTGTCATAGATTTGATGTGACTTACTTTCCTCACATGGTTTTCATGTGATTTATACTTCTCTTATAGCTTTCATGTGATTAACACTTCTCTAATAGCTTTCATGTGATTTACACTTCTCTCATGGTTTTCATGTGATTTACACTTCTCTCTCATAGCTTTCATGTGATTAACACTTCTCTTATAGCTTTCATGTGATTTACACTTCTCTTATAGCTTTCATGTGATTTATACTTCTCTCATGGCTTTGATGTGATTAACACTTCTCTCATAGTTTAGTGGTACAGATGAGCAGGCAGCCAGGGGGTTCAAAAGGAGATGTAAGTTTTAGTCTACCTAAGAACTTATCCTTTGTTATTTTTACTGATACATGTTAGTTTCAGTTTCTTTATTTAATATCAACTTTTGTGGGTAATCTAATGCCAAATCCATCCTTGTAGAAGAACAGCAGTGATAGTATTCAACCCATGGCAGTGATGGGTGGGTGAATAAGTGGGTTCATATCTTTCTTGAGGATATTAGTCCAAAAGTGAATGTAATAGCTCAACTGGAGTTCAAACTCACTACAATGCTTCAGACCAGCACATTTGCCACTATTCCATGGGAACTTCCTACTAATGCATTTTGTTTTTTGTTGTCGTAAAATTAATGACCTGAGAAAGTTGTGGTAAAAAAGTAATTAAAATCAAAAAGAAAGAAAATTAATTAAAAAAATGCCAGAAAGTCCTGACACAGAAACATAATAGTAAAAATGACACAGCAAAGGATATTAATTAAAAGAGAGCATAGGCATTAACTATCCACAGCTCTATTTACTGTCACTTCTGGAAATTGTTCTTCATGGAAAAGCTTGTTGTTCTACTCCCTACATAATGGACTCACCCTCCTCCATCAATACACGTCAACGAGAGCATCAGAGAGAGTTCACCAATCAGCGTGACAAAATCACATGTGATACCATTTGCATAGTGGACAGATAATCACTACCTCACTAGACTCTCAGCTTCCTATCAACTAACTACTGTTTAACCAGGTTTACTTGTATCTTGTTTCTGTTACTTGAATATATATGTTTTTCTATCAACCCTTTTTTGTGTTCCCCATGTCTTTCTTTTGTCAGCATCACAACACTTATGTAATAAGTGGGGATCAGAGCTAATCATTATCATACCAGCACATAATGCAATACCGTCTACCTTTCAAATTATGAAAACAACAAATTATTAAAGGGGTATGACTTGGTTGTTCACTTACCAGCACCAACTTGCAACCATTTCTCCAAATAGCCAACCCAGTTGGCTTCTCTGCAGAGGGGTAAGATTCCCCCAATGCGTGGCCTGGATATGACATTAATCAATCGGATGGTAAGGTTCCAGCAATGCCAGAGCTTTGGGAAATACAGAGTACTCCATTACCATCGCTCCCAGTTCCACTCTGGCCTGGAGTGGTAACACCTGATAGGGTCCTATCTAAGGATCAAATAGAACTAAACTGTGTATTTATGCTAAATTGAATTGTTTGAAATAAAACTGTTAATATGTATAAAAATAGATCTGGCATTAAATAACCTACAATAGTTGACGCACCATAAAACTAAACCAAACCAAACAGCCAATTATCCAGTAGGTCATCACGGAACAGTGTATATCAGGAAGAGTAACAAAAAATCATTTCTTACTGAGTCTTGAACTCATGTCTTCTATTAAATCAGTGAAACACTTGTAGGAATACAGGAAATAATTATCCCCTATAGATAACTTGAAGGTCCAGTAAGGACCCTATAGCCATTGACATGACAGTTTCAAAAAAAAAAAGATAGACAATCTAGGGTAGCATGGCAATGGTAAATGAAGTGAGCAGAAGGAAAAGCACTGCGAAAGCTAATCTGAAAGCTACCAGCCAACAAGAACGAATACAACTATGGAAACAACATTTTGAGAATTTACTCCGAAAACCTCTGAAAGTTACACATGATCCAATCACGAGAACTATCAGTAAACAATTAGACATCAAACTAGGACAGTTTATGCATGAAGATCTCAATTCAGTACTAAGAAAAATTAAAAATAAAAAAGCAGCAGGGCTTGATGAAATATCCCCCGATGTATGGAAGACCAGAGAATTTGATGACATACTGCTCCGACACTGTAATGTTGTATATAATCAAAACACAATAGACAGATGAACAAAGGGATGCATCCCCCCCCTTCCCTAAGAAGCTAAGAACTACTGAGGAATAACCCTTAGAGACACAGACTACTTCGAGATCGTAGCAGGTGTGCTGCAAAGAGACACATTAGCCCCATAACTCATTATCATCTGTCTAGACTATGGGCTTAGAACATCTATTGATAAAACGAAAGACAATGGTTTCTAGCTGACAAAGGAAAGAAGCAGAAGATACCCCACACAATTATGAATACGGACTATGCTGATGACAAAGTGCTTCTGGCAAATACACCTGCATAAGCCAAAACCCTGCTTCATAATCTGGAATGAGCAGCTGTTGGCATAGGCCTTCATGTCAAAGCAGACAAGACATAATACATGTGCTTTAATCAAAGAGGTGACATTCCCACACTAAATGGTAGTTCTCTGAAACTAGTGAACAAGTTTACCTACCTAGGAAGCAACGTCTCATCAACCGAGAATGACATCAATATACGACTAGCAAAGGCATGGACAGCGATCGATAGGCTATTGGTCATATGGAAGTCAGACCTAACTGATAAAATAAAACGTTTTTTTTCCAAGCAGCAGTCATGTCAATACTGCTAAATAGATACACTACATGGATGCTAACTAAATATATGGAGGAAAAGCTTGATGGCAATTACACAAGAATGCTGCAAGCAATATTGAACAAGTCCTGAAAGCAGCACACCACAAAGCAGCAGCTGTACAGCCACCTACCACCCCTCATGAAAACTATCCAAGTTAGACAAACCCAACATGCAGGACACTGCTAGAGAAGTAGGGATGAACTCATAACCGACATACTCCTGTAGACTCCTTCACGTGGATGATCAAAGGTAGGACAACCAGCTAGAACCTATATACAACAGCTCTGTGCTGATACAGGATGTAGCCCTGAAGACCTACTGCGAGTGATGGATGATAGAAACAGGTGTCGAGAGAGGGTTAGGGAGATCCGTGCTGGTGGTGTGACATGATGATGATGATTATCCTGGTAACTGCACCAAATGCAATACTATAGTTGTCACAGTATTTTTACTTTGGTCTTATCCTGGTAACGGTGCCAAATGTGATTCCAGGTAGTTTGTTTATCAATTCTCTCTGTGCCCACACTGTGTCTGAAAGATCCATAGATAAGGAATGACACAATCCCTCTGGAACTTCTTCTGACGGTCAGAGTGATCAGTTGAAAAAAAGTTGTTGGGGTGTTGGCATCTCAAAGACTAGAAGAACTTTCTGTCAACAATTAACAATCATTTATTGTTTGATGATCAGACTACATACAGTACCACAAGAGATAGAGAGGAAATCTGTAAGCGTCTATGAACAGACATACTGAGACCCCACCTCAGTCCTGATCAAGTTCTCTGAATGCCAACTTTTAACTGACCAACTAACAAAATTCGCTAATTTTTATATACCTAAATTCAGTATATCAGTACTGTTATGACATGTCACTAAGTTATTGCGCCATTTCAGACATGTCCTAAATTCACTGTTTTCATTTCCTCAATTAAACCTGTAACAAGACATGAATCCATTTTGTTTACATTTGATCTCCCTATGTTGGTCATTGGTGTACTTGCTTGAACTTTCCAATTTGACTTACACTTTTGCTCAAAGATTTTAGCTAACTTAAGAGCTAACTGAAAAACACGCGACCCAACCAAACCAGATGACAAAATAATTAACCATCATGGTAACTGGGTTATATAGGAGCTGCAGAGAAAAGTGTCTTTCCTTGAGCAAGGTCAGAGTGAAAAGACAAAGCAGAAAACAAAAAGGGAAAGTATAACCCTTGTTTGAAAATTGGAAACTCAGGATTCAAGTGACAAAAATCCCTTTCATGATAGGATAAATGAAAATTCATCTTCTTTATTTTTATTTTCATCATTTTACTTAGTTCATTTCAAAATTTTATTCTATTTTCAATTTCATTTCTTATTTTATTATTTTTTCTATACCACCAACAATATCATATGTCTGCTATCCATTCAATGTTAATCACTTTCCCTCTGAAAGTGATTCTTAATGTTATTCTTTCCATAAATATAACTATATTTCATCATTCAGTTAAATAATTTCTTCATCATATAAACTATTTTCCAATCCTTTTACTTTCATAAAGAAATTAAGAATAAGTTTTTTTATTTCTCTTGTTCTCAAAAATTATGAATTCTATATCAAATGAAGCCTGTATTTTTATTTTAAAATAATTAGAATCAGAACAAGAAACTAGAAAGTGCTTATACACTGGGTTCTCCCTGCCTCAGTATATATATATATATATATATATATATATATATATATATATATATATAACATACCTAATCTAACAATTAGCATTGGACATCATTAACTTGGACAATGGCTTTAATTGATATTAATGACTCTTTACTATTTACTGAAATTTCATTTGTATCATTAATATAGGTAATTATCATTAGAGATTGTTTCAACTAACATCAGTTTTGCCTTGTAATTCATATTATTAAAGTTTTTAAAGAGTCATTTTTATAGACATTATATCTTCTAATGATTAAGCTGATTTGTTTAAAAGTTTTTTTTCATTTAAATCTAATGTATAAAACATATTTAAGAATATTGGTCGGAACTTCTGAAATGAGGAATTACAATTATTTAAACTGATTGATTCAAATTGCATTTAAATGTTATAATCACAGAATTTCAGCCATGTACACACAGACTTTCTTTTGGTTCCTTTAATAAAAGCTGAAACCATATGAGTCCTACTGTATGGCTGCACCAATTGGAAAAAAATGCTAGATGGGAACTACACAAACACACTACATGCTGTTTTGAAAGCTTAACCTAACAAAAGAGTAGCTATAAGACCAATACCCTCCCATCTCACAATTATTATTTGTTTGTTATGCATCTCCTTGGGCATCTTCACTTTTTACTATTTTCTCACATCAGCCTTTAAAATATTATTATTTATTTGTTATGTATCTCCTTGGGCATCTTCACTTTTTACTATTTTCTCACATTAGCCTTTTAAAAAATTATTATTTATTTGTTATGTATCTCCTTGGGCATCTTCACTTTTTACTATTTTCTCACATCAGCCTTTAAAAAATTATTATTTATTTGTTATGCATCTCCTTGGGCATCTTCACTTTTTACTATTTTCTCACATTAGTCTTAAAAAAAGAATCTTTGCATAGAATTAACACCTTATTAATACAATATCTCTATACAGATCAAATATTGTTAAGTCTGACTGAAGCTTTAAATGTTTTTATTTTTATTTAAAATTTCAAGGAAGACATCTCCATTGCTGAGAAACTTATGTGATAAGTTCTTGATGTTTAGACATATAAACTTTATCTAGATGAGTCAGTGCCAATTTGAAATAAAATTATAAAGCCAGTTTTGATATTTTTTGAATTCAATGTTTTTGGTGAAGCACAATATTGTGCAAGAACAACATTCTTCATACTCACCAGACCTAATTTTATGACAAATTTTTCTTGTTTTCTAAACTGAAATTCTATCTTAATTTTATTTTTTTGGAATGTGGAGGATATTAAATGAAATATGACAATGCAGCTTCACACTATATCGAAAGAGATCTAGAAGAGGTGTTTGACCCAATGGAAGACACCAGACATTTTTCAGTTAAATGTATAGGGAACTTTTTCAAGTAAATTACTTTATCTTTTTATTGTTCATTTCTAGCTTGTAAAACTCTCTTAGAGGCTTTTTCTTGAATAACCAGAAATGGCATCATCCACTTTTTAAAAACATTTTATTGATAGAATCATGTGATGTAATTTCTGTCCATTCCATGTTCATTGGATATAAACAATTCAGATTAGTGTTATCCAGTCATAGCTCACTTTTCCAAATGTTTTGGCTTTTACCAAAGTCATATAAGGATGAATATTCCTAATTTTGTTGTTAGAACCATTCATTTCCATTCATTCCTTGCAATTAATTCTGTGTTTACATATATATATATTTATATATATATATATATATATATATATATATATAATGACAATGTGGGAGAAAAGAGTTTTTTTTAATATAGTGTTTTTAAAAGACAAATTCTTAGCTATCAATTATGTTATTTGAATAAAAAATTGAGATATCTCTGCTCATGATAAATTAAATTTTCATAGGTTTTGTGAGATTTTTTTATCACATTTTGCTTGTTTGATAACTTATGATTGCAACAGTTCAGACTTTCAGCACTTCCCCCTGTAAGATCAATTCTTTTATTTCTGAAAGATACAACTTTCAGTGGGCACAAGATCCAAATATAGGGGGTAAAGAGAAGGGGGTAAAAAACAGTATTTCCTGTGAAACCCTTGCAAGTCGCACTCATCACCAACAATCATCATTCAATCATATTTTCCTCATTCTATACAATAAATTTATTCATCCCCCAACCACGCTATAATCACCAAAACCCTCATTCGCTCCATGAGAGCCCTACTTAAAACCCGATAAAATGGCATATATACAGCGAGTGAAAGATGATGAGGGATTGGAGAAAAAGCCCCAAGGTGAACAAAACATAAACCCGGTTGGTTTCCCTCCCATCTCCCCTTCTATGTTGTGGAGAGTCAACTGTTTTTTGGTACCTGGATAAGGCCCAAAAAGAAGCTGAAACTATCCCTATGGGGGGGGGAGACCTAAGACTACATGGGATAAAAGAACAAACGGAAAAGGGGGTTGTCAGGAAAGGATATGAACATGAAATACAGAAATATATGACCAAGATCCTCAAAAAAGGTCCGGGAAAAGGGCAAGAAAAAGAAACTGGGAGTGGGGAGGATCTTGAGGGGAACTAACATCTAAACTGTGGGGACAATGACACACCTCACACCACTAACTAGGGGGTCAAAAAATTCCTAAATAATACGTAAGCTTCCTACTTACTTGGGGTGGGGTCCCGAAGGACCCGGACTGTCGTCACCATGCGCAGGCAGAGAAGAGAAGGATGACTCCAACATTGCCCACTTGCATACGACCAAGCTTGCTGCATGCACCCACCTTTTGCTGAATGTTATGCGGTCCAAGCATCTTCTATCGCATCTAATCTTAACCCTAAGCTGATGCCTAAAGAACAAGATCAGATCACGATAAGAAAAGTTTGCACCCCCACACAATTCTTTGTTTGGCGTCTGCCAAATCACCATTCTAGCCAGGGCTAGGATCATGAGAAACACTACACACTTCTCACCCTGAAACGGAGGGTTAACGTTGTCCACAACATAACCAATGTTGAACAGCACGAGCTCTCTAGGGCTGATGCAAGCCATCCATTCCTTGACGTGGCTCCAGAACAGGCGAACACGCTCGCAGTAGTAGAAGGCATGCAAAGCTGTTTCCTCTAGACCACTGCCACAGCGGGGGCAGTCAGGCATATCTACTATGCACACTCTGTAAGCCCAGTTGTTGAGGGCCAATACATTTCAAGCTAGCCACCAGGTGAGTGAGAACTCGGAGTTGTTCAAGAAGCCCAAACCTGGTGCCCAATTCCACTGGGAGTGAATCTCCTCTATCAACCAGCCGAGCCGTTCAACCAGAGAATCCGAGGTGGAACCCACCACTATATAGCCCCTTATGAGACCAAGAGAGGTCACTGGGCTGAGGAAGATTTGCTGATGAATGGTGGTTCATCCCTTGGCCTATGACAGCCTTCAGCCTTGGGAAACAACCTCAGGTGAGGGAAGGCGACTCCCACCTTGAGGCGCCACACTGCATCCGTCGGCAACAATCGGCCCAGGTGAGCCAGTCTCTCAGCGAGCTGGTGGCTCTCAAGATCTGGCATCCCCAGACCCCCATTGCGAGGACATTGATAGCAGACCTGCCTACGGACCAATGGGCTTCGGCCTTTCCAAAGAAGCTTGAAAAGGGATTGTATCAGTGCCACCTGATGATCCTTAGGCAGAGGCAGTACAGACAAATGGTAAAGGATCAAGGGGAAGATGTACACGGTGCACACCTCTGCCCTGCTCTTAAAGGACAATTACCTTCGAAGCCAGGCAACCACCTGCGCTTCTACCTTAGCCTGTACTTCCAACCAATTTTGCTCCAGCAAGAGGCCGGACCCGAACCATACCCCAAGGATGCAGATGGGACTGTCACTCCAGTGGAATGGCCCTGGCAGGGGAACGCTGCCCCTCCAGGCACCCAACCGCAAGCCTTCACTCTTGTCAAAGTTGACCTTGGCACCTGCTATTTTTTCATATCTTGCAACCGCCTTCATCACAGCCAATATGTCCAGACGACTGGACACAAGGACTGTGATGTCATCGGCAAATGCGGAAATCTTGGCTTGGATGCTGCCAGTTAGCAAGATTCCGTGCAGGGCCGGACGAACCCCCTCATCCCTAAGCCTTTGGAGCAGGTGCTCCAGAGCAAGGACATAGAGAAGAGGGGACAAGAGGCAGCCTTGCCGGACTGACCGCTCGATTGCAAAAGCCCCGAGCACCTCCCATTCACCAACACCACCATCTGTGGGTTATGGTACAGCATGCTAATCCATTTGCGGAACTCCAGTTCGAATCTAGTGGTCTCCAAAACTGCTGCCAAGAACTGATGGTCCACCCTATCGAAGGCCTTTGACTGATCTAAATTGATCAGCGCAGCTTCAGTGTCGTCTTCTATTCCCTCTAGGATCTGGCATACCAAGTGCAAGTCGTCTCAGATCGATCTAACCTTCACAGCGTAGTTCTGCTCAGGGCCGATCAGTTCACTGATGACAAGCAGCAAATGGTTGGCCAAGGCCCCGGCCAAAATCTTTAACTCTGTGTTAAGCAGAGTAATGGGCCTGTAATCAACTAGTTCCCCTGCCTGCCTTCTTTCTTCAGCAATGTGATCACACCCTTGGTAATGCTACCAGGGATGGCTCCTTGGGCAAACCAATGGTTGAACACATCTGTCAGAATAGGGATAAACATGAGTGACATCCTCAAGTACACTTCATAGGGTAAACCATACAGTAAAGGTGACTTGTTAAGGTCGACCTGCTTCAACGCACTACAGACTTCACATTCAGGAACTACACTCTCACAACTAGCTGCTTCTGCCTCCCCAAGGTGGGGGAAGTCGGTTAAATAGTTGCGAAACTCCTGAACCTGGAGGTCAGAACAGTGGGCAAAGCAATCTCGAAAATGTGTCCAGAATCCTCATGAATCTCATGGCTCGATCTTAGCATGTGCCTGTCCGGGGCGTTAACGCACTTGATGTACCGATGAGGAAACCTTCTCAACTCTTCCTTACACATAAATGCATTAAATTTCACGGCTTTGTTCAGAACTCTTTTTAGCCTATTTCTAACTATGAAACCCTAGTAACGCTCGCTAGCCTCGCATTCAAGGTCCCTCTGAGCTAGATCTATGGCTATGGAGTCCCCCCCTTCCACCGCCCAGGAAAGTTTATCTTCTAAAGATTTCGCCTTTTGAGCCCTATTTAGAGTGAGCTGTTGGCTGTATTTGATGGCAAAATCCCTAATCCTATAGTTAAGGGATACCCACCACTTATTCCCAATAACTGCCCCCACTAACGCCTGCTGAATTAGGTTTTCCATCCGCATCTGGAAGTCCCATATCTCCAGTGAGGAGGTATTGAACTTCCAGTAGCTGGCCAGACTAGGCCTATTAGCTAACTGTAGATTGACCCTAACAAGTTTATGATCAGTCCGCCCTAACCAGTGGAACGTAGGACAAGCAAATAGGTCACTGTCAACCAGATCTGGCCAGAGGGCCAACATCCTAACCATGTCCCCATCTCCCTCCCTGGGTGATCTAGACAGTACCTGTCAATCAGATTGAATTCTGCTAAAAAATTGACCAGGCTGCTTTCACAACTTCCCGACCCGCTAGTACCCTGACTGGCCTTATCTGTCTTGGGATCAGGGATCGCATTCCAATCATCCACTAGAACTGTCCATTTAGAGGCATCCAGGAATGACCCCAACCGCCGTAGCGGAACAGGGCGCATAAACCGCAGCTATCCGAAATTCGAAGGTTTTCACGGCAACATCAGCCACCAGCAGCCGGCCCCCGTCACCTGCAAAGACAATATTAACAATCGCATCAAGGCTACGTTCAAGTAGCAGAGAGACTCCAGCGCTGAGGTAGCTGCCGAATGCTGAATAAACGACAAAGTCATTCTCCCGCACCCGAAAGTCCGCCTTGCAAGTGAAGGAAGTCTCCTGCACCGCAGAGACATTCACACACAGGTTCGAGAGTTCCGCAAGCAAGTGCGCACACTTGCTTGCATCCCTCATTCCCCTCGCATTTAGACTAGCAACGTTTAAAGCTATCCTGGAACACTTACCTATTCAGTGCTGACGATGGGCCAGAAATCCTTGGGGGTGAGGATGCCAACAGCCTGTCTCAAGGAGCCGGTGTCGAGTTCAGTATTCACTCGGCCATCCCTGCATACTCCACCAACATCCAGCTGGAACTGCACCTTTAGTGACCAATAAAAAGAGAGGTGAACCAAAATGGGGACCCTCCCTGAGCAAAACAGCAAACATCGTCTTAAGGAGGAGTGCTCCAACTTTGCCAGCTCAACGCCCATGTCGGTTTGACATACCGTATCCAAGAACTTCCACATGCCCTGGGAATGGTCGCCAGCCAAACAGACGAAGGTGGTCACCATGGGTGCACTCCTGAAGTTGACCAGGTTGCAGATTCTTTTTTTATTTATTTTTTCCAGGTCCAGCAGTGGCTTCAGTGACTTTCAGAGTTGGTAATCTGCCACCGATTCCGGCCCGACTGTACACAGAGCCACTGCCTTCCTGCACTGCTTGTTGGTCAGGTCTTGGTTGGCCGCCTTAGCTTGCGGCCTGGATCGCTTCAGTGCAGAATCTGCTGCTAGTTCTGTCTCCGCGGGAGTCACTTCTGGAAACAATTCTGGAGAGGAGGATGGGCTTAGAGAGGGGAGGGATAAAAAGTCCTCAGAAGATTTTTCGGGGAAAGTCTCTCGTGGGACTAAGATCTTGCCATATGCAAGATTTGGTGGGGACGAGTTTTTGGTCGCTAGGGAGGATGATGAAATAGTTCTATTGGTTGGGGAGGTTGAGGAGGTTGTGGGGATTGTGGGTGTTGTAGAAATTGTGGGGGTTGAGAACATTGTTGTTCAGAGGGAGCATGTTGTGGAGTGCGGTATTGAGGGGGAGGTAGTGGAGGAAGAGGTGGTGGAGGAAGTGATAGAAAAGGAGGTGGGAATGGTAACTGCAGTGGGGCTTGTTGAGGGAGAAATTTTTGGGGAAAGGCATTGGAAGGGCCTTCCAGGGGATCCTCAAGGCAGGGTGGCCCTGAACACATTTTCTTGGTGGTTCCTTCTCCACTGCTTCTTCTCCTCTTCAGATTAGTTGCCGTCTCCATTGGAATCTCTTGCGCTTCTGGAGTGGTGGGAACTGGTGTGGTGGGAACTGGTTTGGTTTGGGATTTCTTTTCGACCTTGGTTGCAGGAAGTACTGGATGCTCTGCGATGTGAGCGGGAATGGGCGCGGTCACTGACTTGGGTATGAAGGCTGAAGTGGAAGCTGGTGTAGATACTGGTGCAGGGGCTGACTCCATGTTTTTTGCAGGAGAGGCAGTTGCGGATTTATCCTTCGCTTTTTTCGGGTATTTCTTTTTTTTTCCGGATTACTTCAATCCAACCGTCTTCCCCTTTTTTTGGCTGGGTATGATCCAGCTCCTTTTCAGTTATTTTAGTCTTGCTGTTGATGGTGGCTGTAGAAACTGTTGTTGCTACGGTTCCTGTGGCGACTGTGGCAGCTGCAGCATTTGGCGGATCTTTTTTGGGACAAAACTTCGAAATGTGCCCCAACTGCTCCAACAGCGCGGGCGTCTGCCTTCCATAACCCTGCCTCTCTCCCCTGATAATAGTTTCAGGAATTGCCTGAAGACCCTCCCGAGTTAGACATATCAGGAACATATAGTCCCCGTAGGTCGTCCCGGCTGCTTACCTGAGCAGGTTTATTTCTTTCAACGAGTCCATACGTGGTGAGGAACGCAGCTAGCACTTCTCCTATTATAAACGCTGGGACGTTGCAGACAGTTACCCGAATCCTACGGGTCCCTAAGTATTCCGGCTGCAGTCGAAAGAACTGCTGGCAACCTTAACTGCTTGTTCGCTGGAAGGGAGCAGGTCGTCCCATGTTGCAAAACTCCTTCAGCAGAAGTATTGGCATGGGACGCCTGCTTTCCGGATCAAATCCTCGAACCCTTCCTTCTTGGGTCCCACTAGCCATCTGGACTTCAAATCTGTCACCACCAGCGAGACGATTCTTGGTTCCAGCCTCTGAAGAATTTCCGGGATGGGCAAGATCTCGTTGCCTTTAAAGTAGTCGGCATACTTGCCCACCCGTTCCTTCTCATAATCTTCAGGATTCTTTTGTTGGATCTTCCACGGCGAGGGTGATGGATTTTCTGGCTTAGATTTCTGCCCTGGCGGAATAGGGCTGACTCTAAAGGAAGTGATGGCCAGTTAGAGCCAATCAGACTTGTTGCTTGGGTTTCTTCCGACTGCTTTGGGAGGGTCTCATTTTCCAATTTACTGGTATTTGGTGTTGGTGGGACATCAGGGTGTGATGGGCTAGAGGGATGTGAAATATGAGAAGAACACTCTATGATTGCAAAATAGCAATCAGGAGGGTAATCGTTATTTTAGGTGAGAAAAACTGGATGGGACCTAACTAGATAGAAAAAGAAATAAAATATGAATTAGAAAAAAGAAAAGAGGGGAAAATACCACTCCACAACATGCAATTTTCGTGTAAACAGTCCAATAATGAAAAACCAATGTAAAAAGACAATGATAAAAACCTTCTCACTGGAAGAGCAATTCTACTCATAACCAAATGTATGTGCGTCTTAAGGAGCATCTGCTACAATCCCAAACTTGCTTCTGATTGGTTGAAACAGTCCCATTTAAACTGAACCAACCCACAATTTGTCATAAGAAGATCCCATGTTGAATTCCTGACAAGTCACAAACCAATATATACTTTTTGAATGGTATAAGCACTTAACAGCTCTTCCCTCTTTTTGTCTTCTTCTGAGGTGAGTTATATGCTGACTGTCTTTATGCCAATCATATGTTGTAGAATCTTGGATGATAGAACACCTCTCTTTGTGAAAACATCGGCAACCTGGTTTTCTCTTGGTACCCAGGTTATATTATGTATATCTTTATTGGCTATCATTTCTCGCAATTCTCAGACGCTTATCTAGGATCTGTGTCGATGAATGCGTTGAGTAGTGCATACCAGAATTGTCAGTTTTACATATGATCTTAACTTTCATACGATCTATATGTAGCAGGTCACAAATGAACGTCTTATAAAAGACACACGCTTCCGCAAGATTTACCATAGCCAGAGTTTCAGCAGCTTGTGTGCTTTTGATGACTCTTCTGATACTTTTGGATTGACAGTGAAGTGGAAATTTTTTCCCATTCTTTCCAACAACGAAGATAATATAGCCACCTTGAGATCCATCATCATCTAAGTTGCCAAAAGATGCGTCAGAATATCCAATGATCGACAATTCACTCAAGTAACCCAAGTTCGGTATAACAACTTGTGATTTTTCCTTCTTTGCCTTTTTGATATGCTTGTTTACTTGCCGAAAATACTCCGCCCTGTCTTTCTTCATTAATGAATTATATTCACCAACGTCAAAGCTTAGATCTGGACGTGTTTGAGTGACGATCCAATTTAGTTTTCCATTCACTTGCCGTATCATTGTTTCGGCATGAGAGGATAAAGGAGCTTCGAGTAACCCCTCATGAACAGGCAAATAATCTATTTTGTGAACATATAAATCTTGATTTAGCATGATGTATTGACTACTTTGCTTAAGATCCAAACCCAAATATTTGAATTTGACAACATCTTCTGACTTCACTACAAATTTTGATCTAATTTTATCAATTACCGATACTTGAAATACTTCAGATCCACCCCACAAGAAATCAGCTTGGGTGGAAATTATACCATGAAGCTTTCCATTTAAATTCCAAGTGAAAATAGCTTCATCATACTTCAATACTTCGGCTCCCAACCGAATCAACTCATCCTTCATGGTCAAATACCAATGTCTCGAGGCGTGGTTGAGGCCATACACACATTTGTTAAGCTTCCATAAGTAGTCCCTCTTACATTTTGCTTTGGTGGGAGGAACTAGGTACACAGCTCTATTTATTTGATGACCTTGAAGAAAGGCTGTTTTGACATCTAGGGCATTACATTTCCATCTATTAGTTGCAATGACTGCTAATGCAGGTTTTAGGCCTTCTTTTAAATATGTAGGGGAGTCTGTTCTCAGAGATGAACCATCTGAATCTTGAAACCCCTAAGCTACTAATCTAGCCTTGGCAACATTCTTCCTCTCTTCCATTTTTTCTGTCATAACCCATCTTGTCATGATTTTGTTTTGATCTGTATCCTTCACAACAGAGTACACTTTGTTTCGAACCCAATTATCTAATTCATTTCTCTTAGCCTCCAGTGTTGTCGGATCTTCTTCAGCAGCCAGAAAACTTTGCTGAGTACATTATTTTGGCATGTCACGTATCACTTCCCATGACTTGACCCCTTTCTCAAAATCTAAGCACATAGTTTTACTTCCTTGGGACACATTCATGAAAAACTTATTCGCACCGTTGCTTTACCAGCTCGACTAAAGATTTCAACTTTGTTAAGTTGACTATTATCCGCAAGATGACAATCCGAAATTTGACAAAATTTTTGGGAGATGGGAAATTTTCATCGCAGGCTTCGGTAAATCAATGCTATCGATTGGTGCTACCACTCTGGAGGGTTCTTCAGCCGATTCAACGCGGCTATGTTCATTTCCATTTGACTAGGGCTGACTCAAGGCTTCAGAGTCAACCGTAACATCTACATTAGGCAATTCTCTATCATCAAAATGATCCCTTAAATCTGTCGAAGGAATCTGATCAACATTACTCATATTTTTCAGCCCATTATATTTCGACATTGAATTCTTGAGGATTTGTCGTTGGTATGGTTTTACTATACGGTATCAGACGGCACAGGTGAACTCTGACATAGGAGCCACCATGTTTGACCAAGACTTGTTTGTGCTCAGTCCCAATTACTGTTCCTGGACCTAACCATTGGTCAAGGTCATTCCTCTTGAAATAAACAAGATCACCATTGCCATACCTGGCAGAGATTGCAGGCCGAACTTGGTGCCTCAGAGCTCTTCTTAATTTTTAAGACGATTCACTAGCAATGTATGCCTTATGTGCAGCATGCCTGGCATTTAAATTTTTTGCCACTACATCACACGCAGTGACACCCTCCAGCGCTGGCGGCTTATTCAAAGCAACTGACGGCAAATTTAGGTTTTTACCAAAGACTAATTGGTTGGGACTAAACCCATGCACAGTGTTGAGAGTGTTCTTGGCACTAACAGCCCAAGCAACAGTGACATCAAATGAACACATAGTATCTTCAAGGGTCTTGATGATGCATTTTTCAATAACCCCATTGTATCTTTCACAGACTCCGTTACTCCAGGGACTTTCAGCACCTGTTGGGTAATGCATTCATTAAATCTTGATGCAAGTGAAAATCCAACTACAGGTCTTGGCTGCACCTTCTTGTACCTCAAACATGTCCCACATGACGAAGGAATCTCTTCCAACATTGTTAGAAACTCTTGATCAGTAACTCCTGCATTTTTAGCCAAATCCTTTAACTTTTTACCAGTCGGATGACTGAATTGTTTGTGCAACTTGGTCGCAATTTTTAGTTTCTCGAGTTTTTATTCACAAAATTAGTGAAAAACACGTGTGTAGGTTCTCCATCCGATGACACAACTTTCGTTATTGGTACATAATAATGGCTGGTTGACGTAGTCATCAATTTTATTCTTTTACATAGGATATCAATTGTATCACTGTCGAAGTTCAGGTTTACCTTTGCCCTTTTCATAGCTGATTTGCTGAGCAACAGCGGTATGTCAGCATCGACTATATCCGCGTTAATGTCTACACGGAAACCAGCAACAATGCGCGGTATCACGACTCTCTTAACAGAAGCCAGTTTGTTTCCGGAACCAAATTTGAACACTTTGCTTCCTTTGGTGACTTTGAGGTTATTCCTTACAGAATCTGGTAAGGTGTCTAGAAAGCAGTTGTACCAATTGAGTCCACTCACTATAAAAGTAGTCTCAGAGTTCAAAACCATACACCCTAAAGTCTCTCCAACAAGGGTGTTGGTATCAACTGGCTGATCAGAATTCTCAGCCATAAAGATTATATTGGCTTCTTCGATGTTACCGGTAGAATAACCTTTACCAGGACAATCATTCGACCAATGATAAATTGAACCACATACACGACAGGTCGTGGGTTTACCATCCTGTTCTACTGGATTTGGGCGACTCTTCGTCTTGGCCACTGCATATTTGCTTCTTCCAGGATGTTGATAGGAAGATCTAGATAGTCTCTTACCACCACGGTATGAATTACGACCATACCACTTGTTATACCAAACATCCTCATTCTTCACCTGCACAACTGCAGGTTTACTTGCGTGATTAGAAGAACCCATTACTTTCTTTAGCTGAAACGCTATGGACTTCAGCGTCAGTTTACTGACTCTCGCTCTTATTAGCTTCTTATGATCATTGGTCAAGTTCGCACTCCTAAGAACCCTGTATGCAAGGACAGGTCCAGGGAGTATTATTTTATGCAACTTTAATTGTGCAGTCATCCAATCAAATTCGATGAGATAATCCACAATAGTCATCTCAGAAGGTCTGCTATATCTCTCGAACTTATCGTATGTCTCCAAAGCAGCTTTAATTTCGTCTTCCTTAAACAATTCGTCTAGCTTGCTGTATAATTTACTAATTCCATCCTCCTCATTCAAAGCTGTTGGCGACATTTACAGGATTGCCTCCCTGGCTTTACCAGTAAAAGTCAGGAAAACTGTTGCAGCGCATTTCTTTTTATCCACATTTGTAGTGTGTTCCTAGAATACTATTTCCTTTCTCCATGAAGTGTAGTTACTGGGCCCAAGCTGAGGTGGGGCAATCATAAACTTTGCCATCCTGAAGGTCGATTTGAGAACTACGCTCTGCTACCAATGTTTGTTAATTTATGATTGCACTTCTCCCTGTAAGATCAATTCTACCCATAACTAAATGTATGCGCGTCTTAAGTAGCATCTGCTACAACCCCAAATTTGCTTCTGATTGGTTGAAACAGTCCTATTTAAATTGAACCAACCTACAATTTGACATAAGATCCCATGTTGAATTCCTGACAAGTCACAAACCAACATATACTTTCTGAATGGTATGAGCACTTAACATTGCTATCTTATTGAAATTGTCTTGACAACTTGGTACCCCCTTAGAATTCATAAAAAAATTAAAAGAATTTAAACATTTGTCAAAATTTTCTATCTAGCGTATTTTCAGAGTAATTTTAATAATGCAATACAAAAGTTACTTAAAATAAAATTCTGTAAAAGATGACATAGATTGCGATTCTTGCCAAGGTAAGGGACATTTTTCTCCATACTTTCACATCCTAAATATTGACTATGGCTAGTCAGATACCTTCACCAAATATGGACTGGTTCAGTCCAAATCTAGCAAAAGAAATGAAGATTTATATGACAAGTCAAGCTTCACTTTGAAGGCCTGTTATGTGATATAGATGACGGCATCAAATTGTAATATCTTCTGTTATGGTTGTCTGTGGAAAGTCAGGAAATAACTGACACTTTTGCTTTTCAACAGGGTGAAGCAAAGACTGGTGAGACTTACAACTAATATTTCAGACAATATGTAAGCCCATGGTTGAATTTTTGTGGGAGTCAGACATGAGTTGTGACAGTGTGGAAAATAATGACATGAGTCGGAACATTTATTCCTAAAATGACTTCAGCACTTAAATAAACATTGTGAGCATGACCCTATTGTGGAAGAAACATTGATAGTTGATATTTTTATTTTTGGTTTCTTTCTGAAATCAACACAAAAATGTCTAATTAAGGAAGGTAGAGACCTGACTATCACAATAGCTTTGTGCATAGCAGAGACCGAGGAAACCACAAGTAAGCAAGTTGAGTCTATCCGCATCCCATTTGAAAACGTCCATGCACATGTGATACATTCAAAGACAAATGGAAAATTTGCACGGAGCAGCTACTGTGGCAGAAGCCACTTCAGAGAAGAATGCCTAGTGAAAGGAAAGACATGTATTATATGCAATAAAAAAAAAACACTTTGCCAATGTCTGCTGTTCAAAGGAACTGGAAAAGAAACAAAGAGACAAAGGAATGAAGTGGCCATAATGGCACAAAAACAGAAATATCCACATGGCAACACAGAACAGAAATGACAATAACTCTAGTGAGGACATATTTCAACACAATTCAGAAATTACCCTCAAACGCCATGGAGGCATAAGCCAAATTAAGAATTGGCAACAGAAAGAAACAAACAGAGATAAATATAAAGGTAGATACAAGAGCCATGAGCAACCTCCTACCAAAGAACATGTTTAAAAAAACTAAAAAAAAAAGACAGCCGTGCAACTTTTCACTTTTGGAGCAACTACAATTAAATAGGAAGGGATATGTCATGGTGTGAAACCAATTCAATTACCAAGATTGAGTCTGAAAGGAGATATAAAGGTGCACAATATAAACACATACCTTCATTTCTAACCAACCAGGATGGAGAATATCCGAGTGGAAACATTGAAGGATAGAGTTTTAAAAGAACTCACTCACATAGTAATGACTGACTACCCAAAGGATCTCTCTAGCTGCCCAACATTCCTTCTACCCTTTTGGAACTTCAGAAATGAAATAGAAGTCCAAAACGGTATTCTGCTCAAGAGTGACAAGATCATAATGCCTACATCACTGCAGAGAGGCCTTCTAAGAGAACTTCATGCATCACACCTAGGAGTAGAAAAAACTTGATTGAGTGTATGGACAGTAGTATACTGGACAGGAATGAATAGAGACATCAAGGACATTATCCCAAATTGCCCTACCTGTCAAAAGTATCAAGCAAGCACCCTAGCTTAATCTTTGCACCAACATGAAGCTACTACCTACACTTGGCAATACATAAGCGCTTATCTGTTCACAATGGCAGAAAACAAATATTTACTAATAACAGATCAATACAGTTGAAGCCCATTTATTCAATATCTTCACTCCACCTTATAAACAGCCCTTATTAAAAATATAAAAGCAATATTCAAGGAATGAGATATACCAGAGATCCTTATATCTTGGCGATGAACAGACCAGACTGGCAATACAGCAGTATAAGGAAAATTCAAAGGATCTCTATGACAAACAGAAAGGTTGATAACATCCACCCTTGTATGCTGGTAATAAAGTCTACATACAGCATGAGAAGACAAAACTATGGGAACCCAGAACAATCTGACATTCTGCTACTGAACCAATGTCATACATAGTAGAGTCTGCATATAGTAGCATCCACCAAAAGAATAAGCCTCAGACCAGCTAGAAGTAGTCCAGTACCTAAAGAAAGACAAGATTAACTACCTATAACTGATGCAAAAATATCACAAATAGAATCACTGTACCCTATGAGTGTTAATGTTCCCTCATCTCCTTGCAATCACAAGAGAAGCTCCTCATCAGTACTCACCCCAGTAATAATACCTGAATCACAAGCACTACCCATTGAGATAAAACAACCAACCACTGAATCACACAGCTGTGGATCAACAAGGCCAATCTCTGAACCATGGTGATCTTGGCAATGCATAAAGACTTGCCAGAGACTAGACCTCTGAAGTTCCCCACATACAAAGAAAAAAAATTAAGAGACTGATTTTAGTTTTCTCCGAAAATATTTCATAAATAAATTTTTAAAAAATAATACAGTAAAAAGCCCACCCTTAATTGAGAAGGGGAGGTGTTGTATTAGTTAAGTCCCTTAGACAAATCTCAACACCTTAAACTTATCTTCCCTTGATTTGTAATATTTGCAGCAATGGCTACCATGAAATAAACACCATTTTATATGCAACTACTTTGTTGGACTCCTTAATCGAAAGCCATCAGGCCAGACTGACCCATGAAATATAACAGTGGACTTCACTTTTCCAGTAGATCACAAAGTTAAAATAAAGACAAGTCCTAACTGTAATAAATAAGAAGAAATCAAGAAGAATCAACCAGTGGACTTAAAAAAAAACATCTGCAGACAATAAGAGCAAAAACAAAAAGAACACAAGAACAAATAGAAAATCAGCAATTACTAAATCAAGGAAACAGAAATGGAAAGACAAACAATTATATGGACACTTCAGAAGACAAACGAAGGACATTGTTGCAAGATGACCTTGCAATGGCTTCTAAGAGAAAATTCTCTAGAGAGAAAAAAAAATCATTTTTGATGGCAGCTCAAAATAATGCCATAAGAACAATGTAAAAACTAGAATATTTCAGAGACTAGCAAATAAAGACTATGTGAAGAGAGCAATGAAACAGAATATGATATAATAAATGAATGCAGCAAACTGGTCCAGAAGGAATACAAAGACAGGTCCACTCTAATGCTAAGTGATTGTCTCTATTTGGGTTCCATCAATAGGTAAAATGAATCCGTTGAAAATCATATTCAATAGAACTGGGTGCAAAAAAATCCTCTTAAGAAACAAAAAAATGTAAATATGAACATAGAATGAAAGCAATTACCTAATCTTTTGGTATAAAATAACCCTTGACCGGTTGACATGCCATTACTGTCAATCAATATTTTCACTTGGCAAATGATATCAGTGTTTAGATATACAGGGTGTTTCAGAAAAATCAATATAATTTTGCAATCTAATAATTTGACCAATTCTTGTTAAAATGATCTTCAATTTTAATTGCATATATTGAAACAATTCCAAATTTTGTGTTTAATGTTTTTTTCTTTTTAGGCATAGAAATTCCATTCACTGGAAAAGAAAAGTTGTTGAAACATTAAACAGAGAATTTTGAATTGTTTCTACACAGTTTGAGATTGTTTGAAAAAAAAATGGTCAAGTGATTAGATTACAAAATGACACCAATTTGCTGAAACATTCTGTACATCTCAAATGGTATCAAATCTTTTAAAACATCCAGTATATTTTTGTGGTTTGATAAAAATGAAAGTGTGAATATAAAATTAAAAAACTAATAAAAAGTTGTTAAAGATATTAAAAAAGTAAAGACAGAATTTGAAATTTGACTTACTTAAACTGACACAAATCCTTCATTTTGATGATAATCAATGATTCGTTTTTCACAGACTAATATGACAGACTTCTTATTGGCATCATTAAGAACTAATGATACCTGCTGGAAGCAAATTATTTCATGCAATAATCAATTTCAAATCAAGGGAAGTAACTCATAGACACTCAAAACTGTTTCTTTTCCCTTTCCTTTTTTAGATGAAAATATTCCTAGTCAAATTCATGAAATCAAGAAAAATAATCTAAAAAAATAATTGTGAAAATCCAGAATTTTTTTGCTGCAGTTAAATTCTCAGCCATTAATTAAACAATAAATATTAATACAGTTCTTTTTTAAAACCAAACTTACCATTCAACTCACCAAGATTCATTCTTTCTTGTAGCTTATTAAGTTTAGCTTAGTTTTAACACAAAGCCATGAAATATCAAAGTATAGAGCATACAGAGAGGATAAACTTATTTACTGAATGGTAATTGTCTACTAGAAAAGCTTTCTGGCCATCACACCACAATGAGGTGTCCAAGATTCATTCTTTCACAACAAAGTCCCTGGTAGATTTATTAGACATCAAGTAACGGCAAATCTCATATTTTAGTTATTTTCTAAAGTGACCTCAAACTTTCCAGGCTAGTACCATATCAAATCTTCCTTTATCTTTCTAGTCTCTTTGCAAAGCCATTTGGAATGGAAAGAGTCTCTGTGGTGCAGTGGCTAACATACTGAACTTTGATATCATAGTAAGTGAGTTCAAACTCCAGTCATGCTATTACCTTCACTTTTAGACTAATACCCTTGGAAAAGGTATGAAACCTCTAATTCCTTCATCTATAATAATTCCACTACTGCTCTTTTACAAGATGGCTTTGGCATTAAATAACCCATTAATGTTGATATAGAATTGAACAAAGAAACCAAACCATTTGGGACAGTTCCTTGTACACCAATAATTATGGGGTTCACCTTTATATTCATAAATCAAAATTCATTCTTTATGTCTTCTTGTCAAATTTTCTACTGTTCTTCAGGGTGAACCAGCTGAGATTAAATTTCCTCATATGGATGTAGTAATACAAGGACTCGAAGAATATATGAACAGATTATAGCAACCAGTAATAGCAATAACAACAGGAAAATAAAAATGAAAAATCTAGAAAACAAAAATGAGAAGAAAAACAACTGTATGGAAACTTTAACTGACAAACTAAGAAAATTACACGAGAGGACCGGGACATGATTGCAAAAAAGAGGAACTTAGAAAGAGAAACTGAATCTCTGATAATAGCAGCACAAAATAATACAAAAAGAATTAATTATA
>OY757905.1:145577308-145622308 GCA_963585895.1 Sepioteuthis lessoniana | reverse complement strand
TTTAGTTTCCTTTATTTTTTATGTTTCTTTCCCCTTTGCCAAGCTGACAGTTTACTGCTAGATATTCTTGGGCTAGGCAGAGATAAAGTCTACTAGGTAATTTAGGTAGAATTGTACTTTATATAGCGACTAACATTCAGATAATTGGTTGGTCATTACAATTTAAAACCTAAAATCTAGCATATTTATTGAATTGAGCACATTTCTCATACCTTATAATGCTGAGTGTTAAGCAAGGAGGTATCAAGTAGCATTTTTTGAGCCCGGGCCAATGGTGAACAATGTAACCACCATGCCAAATGGCCAATATATGTTCTATCAATGATACTAGGCATGCTTCATTTATGATTATAGCAAAATATATAATCAAAATTAATATATAAACATCATCATCATCATATCGTGCTGGCAGCACGGATATCCCTGACCCTCTCTCGCCACTCCTCCCTATCGTTCATCGCCCTAGGTAGGTCTTCAGGACAACAACCTGTATCCTCACATAGCTGCTGAATGTACGTTCGTGCTGGTCGTCCTGCTTTTGCGCGGCCGTGTGTGGGGATCCATAAGAGTACATCTCTTATGAGTTCATCTCTGCTTCTCCAGCAATGTCCTGCATGTCTGGTTCGCCTAACTTGAATAGATTTCGTGATAGGGGGCAGGTGGCCGTACAGTTGGTGTCTTGTGGGGTGTTGCTGCCAGGACTTGTTCAGGATTGCATATATAATATATACATATACATAGATGGAGAGATAGATAGAAATATATACGTATATGAACATCTAGTAGCGTTTTCTTTTTTAGACGTGTCTGATTGAATAAGATAGAAGCTTCATTTCTGCTTATTCCATTAGTGATCTATTTAAATATTCGTTTGAGTTCCCTGATTTCTGGATTCAAATGAATTCAAAATGTTGCCATCATTTTTGCAAGTACCAGTCATTTCGATATCCTCATGAAAAAAGCAGACAAAGCTAATATCTTTGTCATTCTCAGCAAATCTGTCTATGATTCCAAATTGCAGAAAAATATTAGAAGAACACATAAAATTCTAAAAATCCACAAAAATCCAACAAATCCTTTAAATCCAAAATGAACAAATTTATCACAGCCAATAAAGCACAAAAATATAGGCTCAAACTTCCAAAAATTACAGGAGACTATAAACCCAGATACATATATAGAACTGTCAAAATTCATAAATCACACTATCCTCTTTGACCCATTATCTCTCAAGTCACCACTCCCACATATATGAGTTAAGTAAACACATTCATCAATTTTTAACACCCTTCATACCCAGCAAATCCAGCCTCAAATCAAGCCATGAAGCCATTCAAATTTTACCAACTTTAAATTAGAACTACCAAATTATAGCCTCACTTGATATCAAAAATCTTTTCATGAATGTTTCCATAAAAAAAAACAACAACCAATAGCATTATACATAATATTTACAATAACTCCACATATCCTCCAATAAAAATTAACCCCAATATTATTAGGAAGGTCCTCCTAAGTTGAACATTTGAAACCCCATTCTACAACCATTACGGCTATAACAATGGGGTTCAGAAGATATTACCATTTATATAAGAATGGCTGTTGAGGTTGTAGAATTCTGTTGCTTCTTGTTATATTAAAAGGAAGAACAAATGAGTTGACGAAGATATTGATAGTTTTCAATTTAGAAGTTTTAATAACAGCTTGAGATGAAAGGAACCCTTGTGCTGTAAGTCGCAGGAAGAAGGAAAATGGTTCTAAATGATAGAGCCGGAATTAAGACGCTGTCGCCAGGACAGGAATTAAAATGCTGAAGTCAAAGCAGGAGTTGAAATGCTGTCGTCAGGACAGGAATTAAAATGCTGAAGTTGAAAATATCCAATTTGTTTCTCCGAGGATCCGTTGGTTTAGAAGGAAAGATGAATGATGAAAGAATGATTTCCCAGACACCAATGGTCCATAAATTGGGTGTGCTCTCCTCATAATGCTTAGTGGACTGCTCAAAATATGTGAGAGAGAGTCAGTGATGAAGAGTCAGTGAAGAAGAGTGAATGTGATCTCTCATATTGGCTGGTCTTTCCTGCTGCTAGGAAGCGAAGAGAGAGAATGCACCCTGTCATGTTGACTGGCTTGTCCTGCTGCTAGGAGGCAAAGAGAGGAGAATATGCTCTGTCATTTTGGCTGGCTTGTCCTGCTGCTGGCCAGTGGGGAAGCGAGAAGAGAGAATGTACTCCATCATGTTAGCTGGTTTGTCCTGCTGCTGGCCAGTGGGGAAACGAAAAGAGAGTGAGAAATGGTTAGTGCAGCCTTTTATGTTGCCTCGGGGAGGTGACCCGGGCAGAATGGCATGTCATTCTCATTGGGTGAAATATATAAATTCGAACTCCAACGGCCAAAGCAATTCCCGCACAAAATAATAATTTGAAATTCTTTCTGCTACACGGCTATATATGCATACACCACGACGGTATTGCGATAGGGTCTGCCTTTGGACCAACTTCTCTCCTTCAGTACGACCCATATGGTATATGAATTTTAAATGTCCACTCGGAGAATGCTTCTCCTCTAAAACAAACACCAAAATTGGTCTGACTACAACGACTCTGTTGAGACAGTAACACTCCATCTATCTGACTAGTTACATTTCTCAATACCTTAAAACACATTCGTACTCCTCTTCTACATATGGAAAAATTCTAAATGAAAACACCTACACAAAGAAAAAAAATAATGAACCAACAAAAACTCCAAATTCTTGAAGCTCTCTATAAAAGATTAAAAAACCTTCCTTTCCTAAAGCTACTCCCTATATTTTTATTTAGTGCTTTTTCGAAACCGGAAGTCTAGCAAAACTCCGCGCTGTTGTATCACAGTCTCAGCATAAATAAGCGGCCAAAATTAAGACTCGCCAAATTCCATCACCAGAAAAAGTCTCTATACCCTCGATCCTGTAGAGACGTGTCAGGACCTCTCCCACTAAATAAGAAGGGCACTGAAGCCTCTTCGAAGACTTTCAATGTTGGGAGATGAAAGTGTGGAACATCCACTGAAGAGTACACCCGTGGTGACCACCTTTATCTGCTCAACTGGGAATCGCATCTCAAATGTATGGTGTCTACTGGAGAAGGCTGTGTTGGACATATGGTAGACAGAATTGGAGCATTCTTTAAAAAAATTAACCAATTTTGTTTACGTGTACTCCTCATTTTATAGGGACTTAAAACTGTCGTTTTCCCTGAATGTTTGTGGCATTACCAGAGACAAACGAGTGACAACTGAGCTCGGAACCGGATTCCTGGGACACACCGAAGACATACTTTGCCTCAAGAACTTCGAGATCACCGAGGACACTGACTAGGAGGTAAGAGACTGACGACTCTAAACTTTGCTAATATAAATGTGAGAGGGCTGAGGGATCAAGTCTACGTTGCATGTATGCTGTGTGAACTCTCAAACCACGATGTGGATGTAACTGTGGTGCAGGAGACTCACATTTCTTGCCTAGAGGATTGTAGTATGACGGAGAAGGGTTATGTCGTTCGCTCAGCATTCGGGAATCACTACAGCGCGGGGGTCTCTTTGCTAGTTGGACGCAGCCACGAAGCGAATGTCAACTCTGTCTTTACTGGCGACGGGGTCGGTTGGTTGTGGCTGATGTTGCTGTGAAACGTTTCAGGTTTCGGATGGTTGCAGTTTATGCGCCCAATTACACAATGGAAAGACTCTCTTTCTTTCAGCGGTTGTGACCATTCCTCACAAGCCCGGAACACACATTTCTAGAGGGCGATTGGAATATGATCCCTGACCCTAAAGTAGATAGAATCGTGGGGAAGGTTCTAGCGGGTCGGCAAGGTTTGAAAGCCTTCTGATCGAATGGTAGTTGAGCACTATTTAGTCGACAGATTTTGTCCAGATCATCCCGGGAGGTAAATGTGGACGTGGAAATATAATTCGCACTCTATCAATTATAGATCCTACTTGAATAGAGTGTTAGAAGAGCAGACACGGGATTCCTGTCTTGTCCCACGTTCCAATAGTAAGGGTTAGGGTTAGTAAGGGCTTACTGACAACAAACTAGTTTTGGTCAGCTCGTACTTAGATGATACGTCAATCCTGTCCGGCAACTGAAACTTCAATACCTCGTTACTGGAGATACGGGACTTCCAGGAGCGACTGGAAAATCTAATTCAGAGAGCGTTAAAAGTGACGGTTACAGGAAACAGGTATATTCTAGAGTTTAGAGTTCGGGAATGAAGTGTACTTCAGACTGTCACACATGTTTGTACCTATTCTGATGGATATGTTCAACCATTGGTTTGTCCAGAGAGTCATTCCTGGACATGTCACCGAGAATGTGATACCATTGCTAAAGAAAGGTGGCAGGCATGTATGGGAAGATTTAGATGACTATGTAAAATAATTAAGGATGATACTTAATTATATTTGTATTAATTTTATTTGTATTAATATATTGTAAGTAAGCTATGTTCTTTGAATCTAAGAGTAGGTCGTCGCAAAGCTTATATAGTGCAATTGTCGCACATGTCGCGTGATTATGAAGTTGACAGGGTTTTTTTTTAAATCGTAGGTTAAAAGGTTGGATAGTAGAAACGTAATCAAACTTAGGAGCGCTAATTTAGCGTTTAGATTTATGGAAACTTTTTAATGACATGTGTGCTTATCATGGTGAAATGATTAAGATATATAAGAAAAGATATTTTTGAATTCAGTCGGCATTTTGTAGTTGGGTCAGTTCATAGTTGAGAGACAGACGGTGGAGTTCAGCGCCCTCTAGGCTAGAGGGCGAGAGGAACGAACAAATTGGAGTCGGGTGTTAAGGTTCGTCTTTCTTGCACGAACGATACCCTTAGTGTTTCTATGACACAACCATAGACCATTTACTATATCTTCTTTTCTCGTTTCGCGTCTGACGACTGCCAGAAAACAGTAACTGTAATAAACTCATCCATATTTTGAAGCAGCGAGTCCGCCTTGTAGTTGGAAGAGTGTAACATCAATTAATATTCAAGATTGTGTCGGGTCGGTGAGGCAACGTTACACTATTCTGTCTGGTTCCAAGGTGTAATATGGTTCCCATTCGGAACTATGGTGTTACACACTTCTATTTGGTTCAGTAACATTCTGATAGGGTGCTGTGGCATGATAGACTATAGGCCCATAATTCAGCTAAACACTTGAAGATTTTAGCCCGGGTCTTAGCAAACCGCTTGCTGGCCATTGCCAGCGATCTGATCTAAACTTGGCTGTAAAGGGAAGATAGATTTAAAACAACTCGCCCGAGACTATAAAGGGGATAGAAGACGACAACGAAACCGTGCTGATCAATTTGGATTTGTTTAATGCATTTGACAGAGTAGACTATCGGTTCTTGGCGACAGTTTTGGAAACTGCCGGATTCGAACCGGAGTTCTGCAGATGGATCAGCATTTGATACCAATTCCTTACGGCACTTATATTTGTGAACAGAAAGCACTCGTGGTCCTTCTCAATAGAACAGTCTGTCCGGCACCCCTCCTTCTCTATGTCCTCACTTTGGCGCCACTACTCCCTAGCCTTAGTGATGTGAGGCTTGCCGGTCGTTGACGACAGATACGACGTAGGGCTTTCCTAATCTGAAATCCCACCCAGAGGCTGAGATCCGACATAGGACAAGCACTGTATTTTCTGGGGTGTAGAAAATCCCTTTATAAGCTTCCTCGGTCCAGTAATATTTCACAGCCTCCAAAAGTACTATATTGCGTTTTAGAGGAGGGCGCCGTATTGTTGGAAGGGATTCAATCCCAGTGAAATAGGACGCCAGGGACGAGCTATCTCAAAAACATTGAGTTCTCGATCATCTGCCAGCTCGGTCAGAATATGTTTCCTCTTGCCGACTAAGCCTTCAAAATGGGCCCGAGAGACATGACCGATTGCTCCTATTGCAGCAGGTGATTAGACAGAACACACTTTCTATTACTCTATTGGCTACTCTACCTAAAATCCTGGTTTAGAGAAAACACTCAGTCACACGTGGCGTCAGACAACAAAACAGCATACTTACGTTTTACGAAGCGAATTTCAGTTCCTAACAGATAACAGAAAGGTGACGGTCTGCATTGATCCCAAGTAGTAAGTGCTTTTCAATATTATTTACATCGTAAACAATTTTGATCTTCTGTGGACAAGTGTGAAAGGAAGGGGGCTTCTGGCGATCCCGGCGTAGCGCAGATGCGAATTTGAACGACGTGACCAACGGGATTGTATGACTGTGGAGGCTTTTCTTATTACAAGCTAATCTGTTTCTTTAAGCATCAGCTAAGGGCCAAGATTAGATGTGATAAAAGAAGCTGGGATCGCATAACATTCGTTGAAAGTTGGGTGAAAGCAGCGAGCCTGGTTGTAAGAAAAGGAGCAATGTTGGAGTTATCCTACTCTTCTTCCAACTCATGGATGCGATTGTTTGAGTCCACCCTAGATAAGATATTTTCTAATCCTTCAAACCTAGTTAACAGTATGATTGTATCAAGACCCTCTCATTAAATTAGAGTTCCATGATTCCTTCGAACTCAGTTTTTCAACCTTTATTCACATTGTCTATAATCATGTACCCGCTCCCCTTTATTTATTTATTTATTATCCTGAATTCATTCCATTAGATTCCCACCACTGCTGTTCTTTTCTTCTGAAACCCTCACTCTCGTTTATATATGCACTCGCACTTAACGTAGACCCACTGCGAAGTAGATGTTGTTAGACTTGCTTTTAGTCCTAGAGTCCGGAAAACAAACAGCAATTGTTGATCTAGATGGGGGGGGCTCTGGGGCGTAACCAAACTGGCTAGCAGTTTTTATTGAGTTCGCCTTTCTTTGTGTTTGATTTTTTTTTTATCTCCACCTCCTCATGTTCTTTTAATCCAAAAATATTTTTTCATTGTCCATAAATGCTGACATTGTATATAGATATGTTTTCAATCCAGTTTTTATCCGGGAAATCTACTTAATTTGCTATCACACTGAGGAATTGTATTTTGGTGAATGTGGTATGGCTGGACCGAAGACCAGTGTTTATTTATCGTACAGTGAAAGTGACTAACTAGGATCTTTTTTTAAAAAATAGCATGAATTGCATGAATAACCGCTGACCACTCCTCTTCTCACCCCGCCCCCCGAATTTTGGGATCTTTATGCTCAATCATGTATGCCTTCGAGACATTTTTGCTAAATAAAATTTATTTGTCATGGATGTTTTGAAATGCATTTTGATAAACTGCATACTTATACGAAACTGAATTGTTTGAATTAGAACTGTTTGAGTAAACTGAATAGCTTTTAATAAAAATGTTTTTGACACTTAAATTGTATTTACATTTAAACTGCATGCTTATGCTAAACTAAATTGTTTGAAATGGAACTGTTTTTGACATTGAAATTGTACTTGCACTAAATTGAATTGTTTGATATGGAACTGGTTTTGACATTTAACTGTGTGTAAACAAGATCTGTACTTGTACTAAAGTGAATTAGCTGAATTAGAACTGTTTGAATAAACTGAATAACTTGAAGTAGAAATGTTTTTGACATATAAACTGTGTACTCATACTAAACTGAATTGTTTGAAATAGAACTGATTATTTGCATAAAAATGGATTTGGCAGTAAATAACCTACAAAGGTTGATATGCCATAAAACCCAAACAACCAACCAACAAATAAATAGCTTATTCTTTCTGTTTGAGGCTTAGAACTTTTTGGACGATCCTTTTATAATTAGCACTTCTCATGAATTGAGCACACTGGTTGCTAATAAGCTTATATGTAAATAGATATGTACATTAAAAACTTCTGCACTTATCCTGAGTGGGATGAGAGTTTGGGGTAAGATATCTGACTGCTATAAAGTCGGCCGGGTTTTGATCCCAGCTTGAATTATCTTGCGTGTCTAGCCACACTGAAGTGTTGTGATACAATGAAACAGTCGGTCTGTGGATGATTATATATATATATATTCTTAAATTAAACTAATTTCTCTAATTAAACTGTGTACTCATGCTGAAATGAATTGTTTGAAATAGAACAGACTATTTGTTTAAAAATGGATTTGGCATTAAATAACCAACAAAGGTTGATATGCCATAAAACTCAAACAACCAACCAATCATCAAACTTTAAAACTTTATCATTTACAATATTTTTTCATGAAAGTAATTTCTCTTTTTGTTCTCTGACTTTCTTCATTTGTTAAAAGCCCAAATTTTACTTAAACATTATAATTTTCCCTTCAGTTCCCACAAGACCACAGGATGATTTGTTTGTTTGTTTGGTTGGTTGGTTGGTTGATTGGGTTTTATGGCATATCAACCTTCATAGTGCCAAATTCTGTTTATATATATATATATATATATATATATGTGTGTGTGTGTGTATGTGTGTGTGTAACCAAAGATTTTAAAATGAATACTTGGTAGATAACATTTTAGATTAGCAGGATCTCATTTGTTTGCAGAGGATTAAATGATTTCTATTTATCATATTTTTTCATACAATCCTGTCTCTCTCAAGAAGGACAGAACATCTTCTATTCTGATGTTCTCAAACAGATCCATCAACCTATTCATCTTGAAAAATTGATTTTTCATAAGAATGAAAGCTCTATATTCTATGAGAATGTGTTTAACGGTGCAAGGCGAGTGACATGTCAAACACTGTAGTTGTTGTTCCAGTTTCAGTATTAAAGAGTGAGTTAGCTTTGTATGACCAATGTGCAATCGGGATATAATGACTTGTTCTCTTCTTGATTTTTGTAAGGCTCGTCTCCATTCTTCCATAGTGGGCTGGATCTGAAAGAGTTTATTGTGGATCTTATTATTCCAGTGTTGTTGACATTTTGCGTGAAAGAGTTTTTTGATTTTGGGTTTCAGGTCAGTATGTGGAATCCTGAAATTGTCGGGGATCAGATCTAAGGCTGATTTTGCTGCCGAGTCCACTTATTCATTTCCTCTCACTCCAATGTGGCTTGGTATCCAGCATATAATTATTTCTTTACAATTGGACTTTGAGTCTAGTCTACTCAGCGGTTTAATAATTAGAGAATTCTCAAGTTTTTTTATTACTTAATGACAGTAAAACCAAGAGCGAGTATAAAAATGTGATAAATTTCTTATGTTTGCTCTTTGAGATGATATTGAGAGCTTGGTCTATTGCACGGGCTTCTGCTGTGAAGAGGGAGCTTTCCATTGGAAGTGCTTTCTTGATAATTGTTTTATTTAGAACAGCTAGTTTGGTTTTATGACATATCAACCATTGTTGGCTATTTAATGCCATATCCTGTTCTCTCTCTCACACACACACACACACACACACACACGGGCACACGCAAACATATATATATATATATATATATAAAGTTGGTAACCATAATATATATCAAATAAATATGATTCTTAAACTCATTTTGTTGATAGATTTTAAATGAGACTGAACTCATTCTTTTGTACACAATTAAATGGTTTCAAGTATATATATGAATATTTCTATTAACAATTAATCATTTGTTTCCACACAGTTAAATGGTTTCAAGTAATGCTACGTAACTGTGAAAATGTAACATCAGTCATTTGTTTGCTCATAGTGAAGTGATTACAAGTATTGCTATTTAACAATAATTATTCTATTCAACACTATTCATTCATTTGCACACAGTTAAATGGTTCCATCTTTTGCTATGTATCACTGATAATTAATTTCGAAATCAATCATTTGTTTACACACTGTTAAATGATCAAAAAGTTCATTTCTAACAATTCAATTTAGAAGGTTATTTGTTTGCACACTGTCAAACTCTTCTATTTAACCAATAGATAGGATCCTATGAGGTGCTACTAATCCAGGTCCGTGTGAACTTGGGGGCAATGAAGAAGTACTCCACATTCTCCAAAGCTCTAGCATTTAGTCCTGATAAGGATACCTACCTAGAAGTGGTAAAGAGTTGAACAGACTGTGCACTTTAATCCTAGTAAGCATACCAATCTAGAAGTGGTAAAGTGTTGAACAGACCAGGCCATTTAGTCCTGGAAAAGGTAACAATCTAGAAGTGCTAAATAGTTGTACAAACTGTGCCTTTTAGTCCTGGTAAGGCTACCAATATAAAAGTGGTAAATTGTTGAACAGACTGTGTGTTTTAGTACTGGTAAGGAATAGCAATCTTGAAGTGGTAAACAGTTGAACAGACTGTGCCCTTTCGTCCTGGTAATGATACCAATCTAGAAGTGGTAAATAGTTGAAAAGACTGTGTCCTATAGTCCTGGTGAGGGTATCTACTTAGAAGTGGTAAATAGTTGAAAAGACTGTGCCCTTTAGTCCTGGAAAGGATAGCAATCTAGAAGTGGTAAAGTGTTGAACACACTGTGCCCTTTAGTCCTGGTAAGGATACCAATCTAGAAGTAAAACTCTGAATTCATACTTAGCTTAAATGTTGATCTTGTGTCACATCTGACCATTGTGGAGGATTGAGTATATAAATACATTAAATAACCATGATTTATTGTTTGTTTGTTTGTTTGGGTCTTATGGCATATCAACTTTTGTAGATTATCTAATACCAAATTCATTTTTATCAAATAAATAGTTCTATTTCAAACAATTCAGATTAGAATAAGTACACAATGTAATCATCAAAATAATTTCTATTTCAAGCTATTCACTTTAGTCAAACAGTTCTAATTCAAACAATTCAGTTCAGTATAAGAATATTTTTTGTTTACACAAAGTTAGATGTCACAAAGGTCTATTTCAAATAATACAGTTTAATATATGTACATTGTTTAAATGTCAAAACAGTTCTATTTCAAGTAAGTCAGCTTATCATAAGTACACAGTTTGAATCTATTTGACCCATAAATAGGACCCTATGAAGAGCTATCACTCCGAGTCAGAGTGGACCTGGGAGCAATGGCAATGAAGAGGTACTCCACATTCCCCAAAGTTCCAGTATTACTGGAACTTCACCATTAGATAGTTTTGTGTCATACCCAAGACACTCATAGAGGAATGAGCTCTTACCCTTCTGCAGAGATGCAGTTGGTATATTCTACAGCCCCAGCTGAATGGGCAAAACCGTGATTGATTGAAAGATTATCTTGTTACTTATAAAATTCAATTATTTTAATTATTATTGATTTTTATTATTAGGCTGTTGAACATGAGTGTAAGAGTTGAGAGAAATAGATATAAACTATAAATGAGAAAAAGATAAGCAAATAAAAATAAAGATCCACTACATTACAGAAAGAACTTTGTACACTTTTCTACTTTTTCATTTTTAGAATTCGTCTTCCTTAGGATTTGGATGCCTTCAGATCCCATGTTCATCACATGATTAAAATCAGCTTCTTTCATCCCTCATTCTTTAGATTCTAATGATGTGGGTTTTCTTGATTAAACATGCTTTTTATCTGTATTGATGGAACTGATTTTGTGTTGCCTTGTCATTGAAGCATTATGCTCACATGGCTTTACCCACCAAATAACTCAAGTAAGACTTTTTACCATTTTTACCCCATTCATATACTGCTTTTTTATACAACATGTTCTCATTTTTCTCTTGGGACACATTTGTATATTCTTGTTAATACTTCTTAAATGTTTATTATGTATGTATAAATAAGTTTATCTCATCTTTCCTTCCATCTATATCATGTATGTACAAATGCTAATATTAGACCTTGGTAAGTAGGGATGCAACCAAATATCTTCCCTGGTACCAACTGCACCAATAATAAATCAATTCTGAAGATAATCTCTTTATAGAGAAACAAGTTAATCTGATTTTCCATCTTGTCTTCTTTGTTTCCCATATTGTTGAACTTCATTCCAAACCTTACCAAATTTTAAGTATATATCCACAGGTATATTGGAATACTTGATGGTTGGGAAGTTATTTATTTGAGTCTCCACTCAGCAAAGACCTATTACTAATTGCATATATGCAATAAACTAACACTGAATATAACCGAAGGAAAAAACAAAATAAACTAATTTAAATAATATTTTATATGCACAATATATTTGCAGGTAGCATTAAAGGAAATAAATGTGCAGATGGCATTAAAAGAATGAATACATGAATGTGTTTCATGGCATGATTAATACACATATTGTTCCATGAACAAGTAGTATGTAGAAGGGGTATAAAATGAAAAAGGCTTACTTAAAAAGTGTAAATATATAGGTATATGGCTTTACCGTTCCCTGATAGAGTCAGAGATGTCATCTCTACTGTTCAAAGAACAGAAGCAAAAAGAGATTGAGAAGTGATTTCTCGGACAGCCATGTGATACCTTACAAAGTCCCTAAAAGACCTGCCAATTCTCTGAGGGAGATAGCTATTCATTGTATCCTTGCAGGGTCATCAATAGTCTTGCTGTCCCAGTAAATTAGTTAACTTTATTTTAAAAAAGGAGATATTAATCTCTTTGCAGAAAATTTTAAGAACATTTCCATAAAATGCAATCTAGAAAAAAAATGTTCAGTTATAAGGTACTAGGCTTGTTAATTAAAAAAGATCTTGTGAGTGATTATAATAAAGAAAAAAATAAACAGTTTAAAGAATCACTTGTGTAAAAAAAAAAACCCAGTCCTTTGGGAGAAAAAAAATGATGTCCTTTCCAATTATATTGTGGCTGTTAATGGGTAAAAAAAATTGTAAAATGATTAGAACTCAATAATCTGCATGAAGTATATGCTAAAGTAATTTACAATTAGGAGAAAAAAGGATTATAGAACAAATTAATGTTACTTTCAACAGGTTCCAAGATTATATTTAGATCCTTCAAAAACTGGTACTTAAATGTGAGCACCAAATTACAACTAAAATAAGATTTGTCTTCAACTGTTCCTATAAAAAAGCTCCTTCTTTAAATGGAGTTACTTACCCTCACAGTAAACCTATAGGAAATATGATGGAAATAATGTTATTATACTAAACCAATAAGTATGAGTTACTTGCTGACATTAAGAAGGCATTTTAAATAATTAAACTAAAGAATATTCATAATTTTAAACATAATCTCCTTCTTTGTTAATGATCTTTTTTTGATGGGGAATATTAATGATATACATTGAACATTACAATTGTGGCATAATGGTTATCATCAGAGGAAATAGATTTGGCAATCCAAGTACAAATTATGGAGGAGATTGTATTCTATATTGTGCTAATACTCTTGAGAAAGGTATGGATTCAACTATAGGTAAATAGTAGGGCAAGCTGGGCTCTTTAGCCTTGGTATGGCAATCCATCTATGAGAAGGAAAACTCTGAATTCAAACTAGTTGTACTATACTTGAAAATTGACTTTGAGTTGTATCCTACTCATAGTGGAGGGGTTGGAGTGAATATATACATTGAAAATTTTACACATGAAACATTCAGATCAAAATGGTTTCAAGTATAGTAAATGATTAAACTTTTCTATTTGACTCGTAGATGGGAATCAGACAGGTACGGTCACTCTGGGTCAGAGAGGACCTCAGAGTAATGGTAATGAAGGATACTCTACATTCCCCAAAACTCAAGAACTAGAGCCTCGCTATCAGATTTTTTGGTGTCATAAACAGAATGCTCAATGGGAGGAGGTCTTACTTTTCTGCAGGGATGCAGTCAGCTTATTCTATAGCCCCAGCAAACTGGACAGTTGTATGCATTGATTAGATGTATATATATATATATATATATATATATATATATATATATATATATATATATATATATATATCTGTGATGTAATGGTTATCATCATAAGAAATGGACACGATGACACAAGTTTAAATCATGTACGAGGCTACTTGCATTTCACATGGCAAAATATCTTTGGATAAGGTATGAATTGAATTATTCTCCCTCCAGCTATGAGTAAATAGTAGGGTAGACTGGGTTCTTTTACCTTGGTTAGGCAAACAGTCTAAGAGAAGGAAAACTCTGAATTCAAACCTGTTAAATTCCACATAAATTAACCTTGTGTCACATCTTGACATGGAATTGGTATATATATATATATATGTACACATTTTTATAAATACATAAAAATACATATACAGGTATGTAATGTGCAAGAGCATTATATATATATATATATATATATATATGTGTGTGTGTGTGTGTGTGTGTGTGTGTGTGTGTTTGTTTATACAGTACTGACCAAAAATAAGTTCACCCCAAATTTTTTCAAATAAAAAGTTAATTTCCTACTTGACTAAAGGTAACAGGATTTTACTATTTATAGTGGACATTTTATTGTCAAAAAACTCATTATTAGGTTGTATTTATTACCAAACTATAGAGCATTGAAACTCTGTTAGCAAAAATATGGACATGTAGCAGTTCAAAAATAAGTACGCTTCATAAATATTTATGCAATTTTATTTTTAGTATCAGTGGAGTTACAATTTTTAGTTAGAGTGTTTAAATGTAGTTGTAATACCAAATGATATATGTTTGATTAGAAATATCAAATAATATATGTTCCATTAGAAATAATAAAATCATCATATCTTTGGTTTAAAAGCAAATTAACTTCTAGTGAAAAATTATGAGAAGAGTACTTATTTATAGGCAAAATGATAGCTAATGAAGAAACTGAGATGAATGGATAGATAAATAGATAGATCAATCAATAGACAAATATAAACAGAGCAAGATATATATATATATATAAGCATAATATGTTTATTGGTTTGCATATGTACATCTTAGTGTATATAAAGTGTTGCTCTAATAATTCATATGTATCTATATATGTATGCATATATATATATATATATATATGTGTGTGTGTGTATATCTGTTCCTCTGCTTATTTTAGTGCATCCATGACGCCCAAAGGTATATGCCAATCAACAGAACAGTCACATGGGGAAAGAAGAAAGTACACAGGGACAGTGAAAGTGAATGTTGTAGGTAGGTTGGTAGGTAGGTAGGTAGGTACTCCTAGTGCCATTAGCACTGCTTTATGACATGCTGCCCAATTGCGTCAACTTTCATTGATGGCGGTAGTGGTGGCTGTGGAGGTGGTGATGATAGCAGTGGTAGTGGTTTTAGTGTCAGCAGCATCAGCAAAAACTTCTACCCCTTTACCAACCTCCGCTTAGAATGAAAGCCTTCTTGACCTGTTATTAAGGACATGACTTAGGGACAAATTTAAATTAATGTTAAGTGCCAAGCAGTGAGACCCTAGCAGAAAATGAAGGACTGGTGTTTAGCATCTGTTTCAACGGAAGCCCCAGGCTTAGTGGGCCCAACATAGTGCTCAGGCCTTGCTTCATTGTCTTCAGTGCTTGGCGCCGTATCACAAGATGCAGATGCTCTTGTGGCTTGTACTGCCAGAGGCAAAATTGCAAAGGCAATCTTTCTGTTCATTTCCTCACCCTCCTCCCCCTCTCTCTCTCTCTTGGTCTCTGTCTCTCACTTTGTTCCTTCACTCTCTTTTTTCCCCTATCTTTGTTCTATCAACCATTTTCTTTCTGTCATTCTTTCCTTAGTTTTTTTTTGTTTTCTAGCTTTCACCATCTTCATCTTTTTCTTTATTTCTCTTTCTCTTCCTCCATCTCTCTTTCACTTTTTCTTTTATTCCTTATTCTTTTTTCTTTAAGAATGAGCATTGTTTTCCAAGAGTTTTCTTTCACATTCACTCTCTACTTTCTCTTTCTCTCTTCATTTTCCTTCCTTTTTTATTCCAATTCACATTCTCTTTTCATTCTACAAGTTTTCTTTCTTTCATTTCAAATTTTGTAATTTGATGATTTTTTTCCTTTGTTTTCTTTCTTTTTCTGTTTATTTTCAAATTTTCTTTTCTGTTACTTTTTTCTCTCTTTTTCTTTTTCTTCTTTCTTTCAAATTTTGTTATTTGTTGATTGTTTTTATTTTTTTTAATTTCTGCTTTTTTCTTTCTTTCCATTTACTAAGCCTTGTATGTCACAAAACCAAATCAAAGAATAGAGAAAAATATAGGAAGATTGTGTTGCATCAAAATGAAGAGTGCTTGCCTTAAAAAAATAAGGACTCATTATCCTGGCCTTTTACCTGATTTTGAACACCAAACTCTTGATAGTGGGAAATATACAAATTTTTTAGCCTAAAAAAAATCTCATTTTTTCTCTTCATTACTTTCTGTGTCTTTTGTCTTTTCCTTTAAACGTTTTTTTCTTTTTATTTCTATCTTCTTTTATCATCAGTTTCTTTCATTTCCCTCTTACTTTTTACCTTTAGATTTTTTCACAATTTTTAAGCCACTTTATTCCTCTTTTCATCAAAAGTTTGTGGCAACTCAAGAAACTCAGTGTTATAAAGTAAATTATGTGGAAACTTAATTTTGATATTTTAAGTGTTTAATTTATTCTGCTAGATTAGCCACTTTTTATACACTTTTCTTTGCTAAGTCAGTTAGGGCTGTAGAATACACTGGCTGCATCTCTGCATAGGGGTAAGACCCCCACCAATGAGTGTCTTGGATATGACACTTAACAATCTAATGGTGAGGTTCCAGTGATGCTGGGGCTTTGGGGAATGCAGAACACCCCTTCATTGCCATTGCTGTCAGGTCCACTCTGGCCCAGAATGGTAGCACCTGATAGGGCCCTATCTATGGGTCAAATAGAACTAATCTGCATACTTATGCTAAACTGAATTGTTTGACTAAAATGAATAGCTTGAAATAGAAATGTTTTTGACAATTAAACCAGACTTATGTTTAAACTGCATGTTTATGCTAAACTGAATTATTTGAATTGGAACTGTTTTTGGACATTGAAACTGTACTTACACTAAACTGAATTGTTTAATATAGATCTGTTTTGACATTTAACTGTGTGTAAACAAAATCTGTACTTATATCAAAATAAATTAGCTGAATTAGAACTGCTTGACTAAACTGAATAGTTAGAAATAGAAATATTTTTGACATATAAACTGTGTACTCATGCTAAACTGAATTGTTTGTAATAGAACTGATTATTTACATAAAAATGGATTTGGTGTTAAATAACCTAGAAAGGTTGATATACCATAAAACCCAACCAACCAACCATACACTTTTCTTGTTTGTTTTTATTTTTTAATTTCTTCATGTTTATATATGAAATTAACTAATGTTTGTTGGACTTTGAATTTTTTATTAGAAAACTGAAGATCTTATAACTGGGATAGTTAATTAACCAATGATCAGGGATAATCATAACATCTGTAAACTAAATAAATTACCTTCAGTTTATGTTAGTACAAAGCTGAATATTTTTGAATGCATTCAATATTATTCACAGTTATGAACATAGATACAACCTATTATGTAGTAACTGCTATATTAAGTGCCTTTAAGATAAATTGATTTAATGATTGTATTGTAGTAGAAAACATTCAGATTTTTAAGGCAATGTTACTGAATTTCATGCTGACTAGATGCTATAAATTAATTGTCTTGTACTAAATATGATTTGGTCTTTGTAAATACAGAAAAATTATGAATAAATACTGATTCAGGAAAATGATTTAAATACATCATATATATGTAGTTATCACACAATTCAACTTGTTGTATGTTTGATCATTTCTTCCTCTTTTGTTTTTATTTGGAAATTCTTTCTTTTTCTTCTAACATTTTTCTTTCTTGTTTCTTGTATCTTAAAGTCATATTTATAATGGACTCTTCAGTGATTGGACACACACACACACACATACACACACACACACGCGCGCGCGCGCGCACACACACACACACACACACACACACACACACACAAAATTTCTCTTTTCTTTGGTCTTGTGCCAAATATAGCTTAGCATAGCAAATATCTACAAGGTCTATTTGAAAACGATCCAACTATTCTGAATATCCTGGAAACTGGTTGCACAGCCTTGATAAAATTAGGCAATAAATCTGAGGAGTACATTCTGCACAACCACAGAGAGACATTTTCTCCATGGTGTTAGTATAATTGCTTACTAAGGATTATTAAAATTAGTTATTTGAAATCTTAGAACTGTACTCAAACAAATGATTATCATTAGTTATAGATAGTTACTTGAAACTATTTGATTGTGTAATGAATTATTAGAATTCGACTCTAAGACTTGAAACCAGTCAGTTGTGTGCAAATTATTTCTATGAGATAGGAATATTTCATATTATATAACTGTGCAAAAAACTTTTATCTCCACAAAAAATGTAAACATAATTGTACAATGTATGCTATTTCCTAATCTCTAGGAACAGAATAATCCTAGATGGGTTAATATGCCTTTAAAATCAATCAGTCAATCATTGAATAATGAAAAAGACTTTTGGAATAATACTGTGAGTAAAGACCATATAAAATATTCATACCCATTTTTCAAACCTGGTTGCCAATCTGTTGAAAGGCTAGAAGGTTTCCTACAAGTAGAATACCAAAAAATGTTGAAGTAATCTAAGAGAATTGGTGATTGGTAATGTAAGAATTAGAAGATTAGGGAATTCCATGGATCATCCAGAAAGTAAGTAGCCTCTTTAACTATCTCAACTATCCATTCTTCATGTCACATGAATATCAGATCCCCCACCTCTAAGTCTGTCAGGCCCAACCCAAACAGTTCACATTTGGCACCTGCAAATTCTAACTTCACCAAAGTTAAAGACAAGGGCTCAGCAGAAAATGTTTTCAAGAGGAAATCCCCGTTAGATTTATAAGCCTCAACACTCTTTAATAAAGAGAGATCAATAGCTCCCCTGACAATATCTTCAGGTGATGACATTGCTCATAAGATCCTTTGTGTCACTCAATAATGACAGCAATCAGATTTTCTCAAAAGTCCATTCATCATGGCACCATCGGCTTATAAATCATAAAAAGTATGAATTACTCCACCTCTCCTGTAAAAGAGCGGTGCTATTTCGATTAGCTTCAGGGTTAAGTGTGCCACCCATTCACAGAAATTTCGACCCAGACACAAGTTTGTCCTTCACACTCTGCAGTAATCCTTTTTGCTGTAGAATGGCTGGACATTTACGGATATATTCTTAAAATGAGTGAATATTTGAACTTAAGGTTGATTGATACAAGGATAGTATGAATTTATCAAATGTGCATAATGATTTTGTTACAATAATGCACCAGAATTTTGTAGCAGAGAAATCTTCCAGGTGATATAAGCTTAATGCTGAAATGAATCATAAAAAAACAAGCAAACAAAAAAACAAATAACAGGAGGTTGAGTTGAACAGACACATAATATTTTGGCAATAAACACTAGTTTACAAAATATGTTATTGTATAAATATTAATTTTTGTGTGTGTATAGTGTACCCATTTGTTTTTTTGTGTGATGAGTTTGTAACAAAATGTAGCTTGATATTGAAGCAGAAGACTATTCCATCATCATCATCATCATCATGTCGCGCTGGTAGCACGGATATCCCTGACCCTCTCTTGCCACTCCTCCCTATCGTTCATCGCCCTAGGCAGGTCTTCAGGACAACATCCCGTATCCTCACATAGCTGCTGAATGTATGTTCGTGCTGGTCGTCCTGCTTTTGCACGGCCATGTGTGGGGGTCCATAAGAATACATCTCTTATGAGTTCGTCCCTACTTCTCCAGCAGTGTCCTGCATGTCTGGTTCGTCTAACTTGAATAGTTTTCGTGATAGGAGGCAGGTGGCCGTACAGTTGGTGTCTTGTGGGGTGTTGTCGCCAGGACTTGTTCAAGATTGCACGCATCATTCTTGTGTAATTGCCATCTAGCTTCTTCTCCAGCCGTTTTGTTAGCGTCCATGTAGTGCACCCATATAGCAGTATCGATGTGACCGCTGCCTGGAAGACACTGCGTTTCATTTTATCGGTTAGGTCTGATTTCCATATAATCGATAGCCTATTTATAGCTGTCCATGCTTTCGTTAACCTCGTATCAATGTCCTTTTCGGTTGATTCGATGCTGCTTCCTAGGTAAGTGAATTTGTCAACTAGTTTAAGAGGGGTTCCTTCTAGAGTGGAGATGTCCCCCGATTGATTATAGCACATATATTCCGTTTTGTGTGCATTAACATAGAGGCCTATGTTTGCTGCTGCTCGTTCCAAACTATGCAGTAGTGTTTCGGCTTGGTCAGGTGTATTTGCCAGTATCGCTATGTCATCGGCATAGTCGGCGTCGGTAATTGTTTTTGCGGGGTATCTTCTGCTTCTTTTCTTCGTCAGCTCGAAGCCATTCTCTTTGATTTTGTCAATCGATGTTCTAAGTACGTAGTCTAGACAAATGATAAAGAGGTACAGAGCCAGCGTGTCCCCTTGTAGTACTCCTGCTACAATGTCGAAGTATTCTGTGTCTCCATCTGGTGATCGTACTTTTACTTTGGTGTTTCTATAGAGAATCGTTATTGCTGCTACGGTTTCTTTAGGTATGCCGTATGCTAGTAGGATTTGTTCCATCTTTCCTCTGTGAATGGAATCGAAGGCCTTGGTAAAGTCGACAAATAGTAATGTCGCTTGTAGGTTTTTTGCCCGTACACCTTCAAGGATTCTACGGATGGTTAATATTTGTGAGGTCGTGGATCTATTTCTTCGGAAGCCATTTTGGTTTTTTCTAAGTATGTTGTCAATTTTGGGTTCTATGCGGTTTCATAGTAGGGCATTGTAGATTTTGGCTGCTATGGATGTAAGTGTTATGCCTCGGTAGTTTTTGGCTAATCCGAGGTCCCCCTTTTAAGGGAAGGGGAGTATGCATCCCTTCATCCATCTATCTATCGGATTTTGATTGTATACTGCGTTGCAGTGTCGGAGCAGTATGTCGTCGAATTGTCTGGTCTTCCATACTTCTGGGGGAATCTCGTCCAGCCCTGCAGCTTTCCTATTTTTAATTTTTCTGTGAACCAAGTCGAGTTCTTCTTGTGTGAATGGTCCTAGTTTAATGTCTAATTGTTTACTAATTATTTTGGTGATTGGTTCATGAGTTATTTTTTGTGGGTTTCCAAGTAGGTTTTCGAAGTGCTGTTTCCACAGTTTTATTCTTTCTTGTTGGTTTGCTGCTTTCAGTTTTGCTTTGGCTGTGTTCTTTCTTCTACTTACTTCGTTTATTGTTTGCCACGCTATCCTAGATTGTCTATCTTCCACCGAGTCTCTAATCTTATCTATCTGATTTTGAATGTATTCTGTCTGTTCCTTTATATATATGCCTGCTAATTGATATTGTACCGTTTTTAGTTTTAAGGCATTTGTGTTCGTTGGGTTTTTTCGATAGTTTTTGGAGGCTGTTTTCACTAGTGCACGTTTTTCTCTCACCACTAATGTTTCCCATGGGACTCTATATTTAGTTTTGAGTTTTGTTGGAATGCATTTCCCTGCTGCCTCGAGGTGCGCATTGATGAAATTTTCATATTCGTCGTTTGGTGTACTTTTTTCCGTCTTATCTTGTAGTGTTTCAAATCTGTTTCTTAATTCTAATACGTATTTATCTCTTATATCTCTGTTTTTCAAAAGGGCCCAGTCATAGAGTTTGGTGGTTGCTGTTTGTTTGGCGTTTTTTCATAGGCTTAGCCGTATTTTCGCCGTGACTATTCGGTGATCGGTGGACACACCCTCGAAAGAGGAGTATGCCTCGCAATTCAATGCACTATTTTTCCATTTCTTGTTTATAAGGACGTAGTCTATCTGTGCTTTACTATTGTTCACGTACGTGTATGTCCATAGTTTGCCCTCCCTTTTTTGATAGTTTGTATTGAGGCATGCTAATCTATTTTCTATCATGAAATCTGTTAGATGTTGCCCATTCCTATTTGACGTGTTGTGTAGGCTGTATTTGTTGTTTCCGTTTTTCCCGATTTGGGCATTCATATCTCCGCCAATGACTAACATGTTGTGTTTCAGGATGCTACGCACTAATGAGGATAACTCATCGTAGAAGGTGACTAGTTCAGTTTCTTCACTAACATTGGTAGGGCTGTAGCAGGAGATGATTGTTGCTCTGGGGTTGCCGTTAAAAGTAGCTGCCATCATTCTAGGTTGTATTTTCTCAATGCTATTTAGCGTTTTTAATGCTCTAGGTCCTATAAGTAATCCTACCCCTCCTACTGCGGCATTGACATAGTTTTTCCACGCGGATACAGTGACGAGCGACCATCCATTGCCAGTTTCGTGATATTTGGTATCTTCGGTGTGCGTGTATCTGTGTTCTTGTATGCATATTATGTCTATTTTATGTTCTACGGCCGATGCGATTAGCTCTGGTAGTTGACCTATTCTATTTAAGGTTCTTACGTTAAATGTCGCTATTTGTAGTGTTTGCTTGCATTTTAGTAGTTTTTGTCATTTGAGCTCTGTAGCTGATTTTTCGAACACTGAGGCCAGGGCTCCAACCTCAGCAGGACACGCCCCTTTTTTACCCGCGCAAAGAGCGATGCGGTTTGAGTGTGTGGTTTGAGTGTGTGGTTTGAGTGTGGGTCATGGTTATCTTTCGATGGCTGTTTTATTCTCTTCTATAGAAGCCACTCTTATAGAGGAGCAGCAGTAGTTCCCCGATCGAAGTAACGATCCTGAGTGTAAAGTCGTTAAACTCGCGTCCAGGACCTGTTTAGGTATTGAGTTTGGTCGTCCATGGATTTATTCAAATACCTTTACGTACATCATGCTGCTTCCCATGTGTACATAGAAAAAAAAAAAGTGGGAGGAATTTTGATTTAAGTTTTCTTAAGTCCAAGATTAAGGTACTTTCATCAGACTTTTACTGGTACTGAAAATTTTTTTTTTTTTTTCTTTCTTTGCTGCGGTATTCAAACATTTTCTTAGGTTTTTTAGTTTTTCTTCTATACTACCGTTGGGAGCCGGGGAGGCTTTAGGAATTATAAAGTTTTTACAAATGACAATTTTTGTTTTTATTTTTTGTTTTATTTTTTGTTTTATTTATTTATTTTTTTTTGTGGTAGCATTGGCAGCTTTAGGCTTTTACTTTTTCTTCTAAACTACTGTTAGGCCTCTAAGAATTTTTAACTTTTAGAATAGATTCAAAAATGTTTTGCCGTGTTCACTGACATTTGAACAGAGTCATATATTCAATTTGGGTTTATAGTAAACGTGTCTTTACATTTAAAACGCACAGTTTAAGCATTATTTTACAAACAAAAATACAGCATAACATTTTGTAAAATTTTCAGCATTTTAAATTAATAGGACTTAAAGACATACTGACCAATATTGAAACATTTTTCCTCTGTTGGCACATGAGTTCAAATCATTCCTCTTCCTTTTAGCGTTTATTTACTACTGAATTTTAGGTATGTTTGGAGACGGTCTACTGTTCGAGACAGGGGTGGGGAAGGATACTAATTTCATCATTTTTTAAATTTTCTTCTCTTTCTTTCTCTTTTTTTTTGGTGGGGGGTGCTGTAGTAGATTTGGCAGCTTTAGGCTTTTACTTTTTCTTCTAAACTACTGTTAGGCCTCTAAGAATTTTTAACTTTTAGAATAGATTCAAAAACGTTTTGCCATGTTTGCTGACATTTGGACAGAGTCATATATTCAATTTGGGTTTATAGTAAGCGTGTCTTTACATTTAAAACGCACAGTTTAAGCATTATTTTACAAACAAAAATACAGCAACTGTGATAAAAACTAAACTTTTGGAGCCTGGTATACTTGTGATACTTTTATTTTCCCCTACACTGTAAGACAAGTTTACTAATGTAGAAATTTCACTCAAACAGCAGAGGGGTGTCCTCTTGGTGTAATGGTTAAAGTGATGGGCTGCGGAATCGTAGTAAGCGAGTTCGTACTCCAGTCGCGCTATTATGTTCACTTTCGGGCAAAGGTATGAACCCCCTTATCCTCCCAGCTATGGGTTAAATAGTACCACAACTGTTCTTCTAGGAGAATGGCTCTGGCATTAAATAACCTATGAAGGTTGATATGCCATTAAACAAAGAAACCAAACCAAACCAATCAAACAGCAGAGACCAAATCTAGGCTCAGGAGATCTGGGCACAAAGAGTTGATACTGAAATGGATTATAGAATAAAAACAAACAAACAAACCAAAAAAAAAGAATAACAAGAGGTTGAGCTGAAGCAGGTATTGTCTTTTTATGCATTATTTTGGCAATAAGCAACAATTTACAAAATACGTTTTTGTGCAAGTATTAATTTTTGTATGCATACAGTGAACATAAATGTTTATATCAGTCCTGAATAGAGAATAAAACTTGGTTATCAATATATTCTCAAATATTAGATAACTATTAAAATATTATAACAAAAATGAAATAAGAAACTTCTGAGTTATATTGAAATGTTTGGTAATGTGGAAATTATTATAATAAAGTCTCCAATCTTCAAGGACCAATATTATTAGTAGTATATCTATGATGTACTAACACTGAACACAACACAATAAAGACAGGATAAACTCATTTACACATGTAAGACCATTTAACTTTTTATATATATAATATACAAACAAGAATGCACAAAAGTATCCCATAGCAGAATTATAAACATATTATTTCATGAACAAACACAACGTGGAAGGGTTAAAAAATAGAGAAAAAGCTTACTTAATGAGTGTAGGTAATATAGCCATGTGGCCTTTCGGTTCTTTAACAAAGGCAAAACATGTGGCCTTACTGCTTTCTGACAGAGGCAAAAAAAGGTTGAGAATAGATTTCTGGGACTGTCGTGTGATATCCTACAAGGCCATGAACAGTCATGACAATTCTCTAAGAAAGAAAATAATTTTTAATATCCTTACGATCTCTCATCAGATAAATGGATGCCACAATTAATTCAATTGAAAAGATCATTTCAGATATTCAAGTATTTTTATGCCAAAATAGGAAATCTAATATAACTGGTATTTAAATGAGTGATTTCATTTTTAAGAAATGCTAATCCATTAACATCTAAGATATCAGTAATCACATTAACATTTTCTAAAGACTCATGTTGTTATTTTTTTTCACTGGTTCTGCAACCCAGCTTGGTTGTGGAGACACTACTCAAGTAGAATGTTTTGGGAAAGAATTACCTGATGGAGCCCATCCTTATCCAGGTCAACAACTGGTTTGAATTCAGAATTTTCCTTCTCCAAGAGCAGTTACTACACCAATGTTAAAGACCTCAGTATGCCCTACTATTCATAAAAAATTATATAGCTAAATAAGAAGCAAGTTTACCTCCTCTGCTCCTACCCCTACACATTTGAAAACAAACCAATGAGAGGCCATGATCAAATTTATACAAATCAAGAATCATCCAATTTTGAGGGGCTTTTTTTTTTAGACCTGATCCATGCAAGATACACAATATCTCATCCGAATAGAAGTTAATCCTAGGAAGATGTTAAACAACTGATTATTAAATGGATTCCCTTTTGTAAAGGTTAGTGACTCACAAACTCAAATAGAGTTGGCAACTTATCTTCATTGTATATATTCATTCATAAAATTTGTCCATTAGTTAACTTTCTATTTCATTCCTACTGTAATTACTTTTAACTCGTCTCTTTCAGATATAAACTCGTTTCTCCAGTTTATGCCAGGAAACCAACATATTTACCTATAGATGGAGGGAGAATAGTTTGATTCATACCTATGTCAAGGGTATTAATGATATGTAAAATGCAAACAGCTTTGATCAGGATTTGAACTCTGGCAGCAGAGTCCACTTCCTATTATGATAACTGATATACAACTGGTACCTCAAGCTAATATAAAAATATATTTTTCAAATATTCAGTTGAGAATTAAGTATTTTTGGAGTATTAAACATAGATGTTGTGGACAAGTCAATCATACCTTTTCTGGAAGTAGTGGAATTAGTCCATAACTACTTGTTCACTGCTGTTTAGAGCCATGCAGTGTCAAAACATACGAAGACTGGCTGTGTTGGTTGATGCATGGACCAGTTTGTGTGGTTTCGGACATGTCAGGCCACCTGAAACTTGTGCTGGGAAAGCCTAGCATTTATGTTGGATTGCTGAGATTGACAACTTCCTTGACCTCAGAGGACCTGACACTTGAGGCACACCATTTTAGAGGAATGCCAATGGGACCTAGTTATTTTTGGCCTGGCTGTATATTTGAGTTTTGGCTTGAGCCCATCCCTCACTTTACAACTGCCTTGTGCCATATTTCAGTGAGGTGAGGTATTGAATAAATACTGCTAAAACATACAAAGACTGGCTGTGTTACTTAATGCATGGACTGGTGAGTGTAGTTTTGATTATATTGGTCAAGGCCGTCTGACGTGTGCTGGGGAAGCCTAACATTTGCGTCAGATGGCATAGACTGATAACTTCCTTGGCTTCAGGTGGCTGTCCCCACAGGCTTTCATCTGCTTCAACAAAGTTAGGTTTATTGCTTGGCACCTGAGGCACCTCTTTTTAGGGGAATGCTGACGGAGCCAAGGAATTTTTGGTCTGGCAACAAATTTGAGCCTCAGCTTGTGCTTTGACCTCCACATTAAAACAGCTTTGTGCTATATTTCAGCATGGTGGAGTGTTGAATAAATACTGTTGAAACAAACAGAGACCTTATTTGAACTGTCTATTAAATAGCCTTTTCTTAACACTGCAAACTATTCATACATATTAATATTCCAAGCATCTCAGGTTCCAGTATACAATAATAAATACTTACATGCATATATTTACTCAACTCTTAATCATGTGTAAAACGTGACACAAGGTCACTTTTTGAGCAGAGTTTAACAGGTTTGAATTCAGAGTTTTCTTTCTTGTAGACCAGTTGCCTTACCAAGTTTAAAGAGCTAAGTCTGCTGAACTACTTACTAATAACTGGAGGGAAAATGGGTTTCCAAAGGTTATAAGCATGATGTGAAATGTAAACAGCCTCATTCAAGATTTGAATTGGGGTCATTGTGTCCATTTCCTATTATGATAACCATTAGACTACAAGTACCTCAAAATCTTACATGTAAATATAATCATCAAAGAAATAACACCATTTTACAAAATTATATTTTATATAATTATAGACAAGTGACTCGGAATAAATTTTTTTAATTCCAGATCTAAACAGTAAACTCTTGGATGATAAAATTCATCTTTAGATCTTAATTATATCTATTGCATCTATTAAAAAAACTGTTTGAATGTTAATATAAATTTATAGAATTCCTCAGAAAATATGACCAGATTTAATCAGCAAAGATGGTGTCAACTGAGGAAAAAGAAAACCAAAAAGATTATTTTTTTAAAATTTGAATTAGTGCTTTTCTTACTTTACAATCTTCAAATATTTCTCTTCTTTCTTGAACATATTGAAACAGTCTTTATTGTTATGTTATATATCTAATGCTTCATAAAATAAAGAATTATCAAATTTGATTTCCCGACACTGAAGAGTTCAAATATACACACCAAGGTGTTATAATCAACAGTTTCCAAATCACTTACCCTCCATATTACTAAAAGGAACTCAAATTTCATCTTAAGCAGCAAATAATTATTTATTAGAGACATTAATTAATGAGTAATAATTAGGAAGTAAATCCATTAATTAGTAATAGATTTAGGATTAATGACCCAGACACTTGAAAATTGATGTCATAACTTCTACTAAGTTTTGTGTAGACTGGTACAAGGCCATAAAAGCAGTCACTCTATGAGAATCAAATTCATTATGCAAGCAAATTAATATTGTATTATAATGGATTTGCCATGGCATAACAATTATTCTCCAAGAAAATGGACTCTGTGAGATGAGTTCAAATTCTGGCGAGGACTATTTGCCTTTCACTTTGTGTTCTTGTCCATCTCTTACTCACAAGGTAAAATAGTAAGGAAGACTGGGTTTTCTTGCCTTGTAAATTGACAAACCAAAGTGAGGCTTGTTCTACTCCTTCTTCATTATAAATAAATGCCCTGTGTAGTTCATTTGGAAATGCAGAGATACAGTAAGTAATTATCTCCCTTAAATATTTTGCATATCTTGTAGGAGCTCCTTAGTGGCTCACATGACAGACCAGAAACCCATTTTCAACACCTATTCACCTCTGGTTTTTCACTTGTAGTAAACATTGTCTCTGAACCTGACAGGGAATGGTAAAGCCACTTACCCACAGTTAATAAATAAGTTTTTGCTATTATGTACCTCTTCTACATACTGCCTGTTCATAAAACAATATCTGTATAGTTCAACCATGGAACATGTTTACCTATTCTTTATAAGTAATACCACCTTTATATATATTGTGCATATAAAATATTAAATCTTGTACATATAAATGTTTTCATCTTGGCTTTCATTCTGTTGTGTTCAGTGTTTCTATATCACAGATATACTAATGCTAATATTGGTCCTTGGAGAGTAAATATTTTCCCTACCCGCAAGCATACTAATACTAGCTTTTGACTGAATTAATGGTCATCATCAGTACGAATAGATAAACATTGTACTATAACAGGTGCTCATAGTAGATATAGTACAAGACTATAAGCCTGGTATACTCAGTGATAATCAAACTCACTACTGTAATAATGCTATACAATAAAAGATTGTTAACCAATGAAACTTAAGAGAGAAATGCAGGAAGCAGATTAATAAATCCATTACTAAATAGTGATCCAAGCACTCTCAACAGTAGAATACAGACTTGATTATTAGTGTGTATCAAAATTATTTTTGTTTTGAATCAACAATATATTTTTAAAGCTTATTTGCTACTCTCAATATGACATCTTTTGATGATCCTAGCTCCTCTGACAGTTCTGTTGGCAACATTCTCTCATAAGATAATTAGGGATTTTAAGAAAAATTATTGGGTAAATATCAGCTGATATTTACCAATGATGTGACACTGAAAAGTTTTAGTGATTATGTGTAATTAAAGCATTAGTTAAAGAATAATTCTAAGAAAATATATAAGAAGGAAATTTCAAAGACATAAGCAGTGATCAATTGGAGTTGGAGTTGCAGTCGAGTCAGAGTCAGGACAGACAATGAAAAGGGCCTAATGGAAGCAGAGCAAAGTCAGTAAAGAACAAATGTCTAAGTCTGTGGTTGTCTCCTTTTCATCTTTCATGGTTTATAGTTTCTGTCTATCTAATCAATTGACATATTCTTACTCTTTATCTCCCTTGTTTCAGCAACTACTATGAAAAAGGCTGCAGCAATAAACTTTCATATCCTGAAATCAACAGAGATGTTTTTGTGTTTTTGAATTGTGTTGTGTTACAACTTTGGACATGGTACCATAGTGCTACACTCTTCTCCCTAGTGTTTTTAAGCATTATAATCAACGAATGATGTCTCTCTGTTCCTAAACTTTATTTTAAAGGAAAAATAAAATAATTTAAGTTGGGGCAGTGCAGTCAGATATTGTTTCATTTCCTTCCACATCCCAAATTTGGTGAGCAACTTCAGTGGCTTTGAGGCTCAAAACTGTATGTATCTCAGTATTTGTATCCAATATAAGATCCAAAACAAAAGGTACAGCTGAACAGCATTGATAATGTTTAGTTTAGTTTATTTGTTTAATGGCATATCAATTTGTTATGAGTTATTCACTACTGAAATTTGATTCATTTGTAAATGTTTAATTGTAATCATAACAATATTCTTAATATTCCTTTGTTGTTTTTTTTAATTGTATTTTTTTATTTTTCTATAATCATTTCTTTTCAACCAGTTGAATGGTTTCAAATGTTCCTATCTAATACTAATAATTTTTATATAATTATGCAATTATGTTGTTTAAAGTAACAGTTCTGATTTAATAATCATCATTTGTTTGCAGACAGTAATATGATTTCAAGAATTCCCATCCAATACTAACAATTTTTAACTGGTCTTTTTGATCTAGAGATGGGAGCCTAACATGTATCACTATTTTGGGTCAGAATGGACCTGGGACTAAGGGAAATGAAATGGTACTCCATACTGCTAAAAACTCCAAAACTGCATGGAGTTTAGTATCATACTCAAGACTAATAATAATAATAATAATAATAATAATAATGAAGATGATGAAAAGTGGGAAAAGAGAAGCAACAGAAGGAATAAAACTACCAAATCAAGAAAGAATCAGAATGCTTAGAGAGAAGGAAAGCTACAAATATTTGGAAAGTGAAAGCAGTAACCATCAAACAAGTAGAGATGAAAGAAAAAATAAGAAAGAAGAACAAGAAAACTTCTCAAAACCAAGTTCAGTAGCAGAAATCTTATGAAAGGGCTCTCCCCTCTCCTTGTAAGATACTTAGGACCATTCTTAAAATGGACAAGGGACAAATTCAGACAAAAGGATCAAAAGAATAGGAAATTGATAACTATGCACAAGGCTTTACATACAAGAGATGACATAGAGAGACAGTATTTGTCAAGAAAAGAAGAAAAAAGGATGACTTGAATATTTCATAGATGCATCAATTCAAGGACTTGAGGATTAGATCTAAAAGAGCAAAGAAAGACTAATCAAAGCAGTTATCAATTGCATTGGTAACATAAGATGAAACAGAAATGGGAAGAAAAACAAATGTATGGAAACCTTGGGTAGAAACATGGCTAGAAAAGGGAAAACCTCAAAAGAGAAATTGAATCTCTTCTAGAAGCAGAACAAAACAAAATGTCTTAAAGATGAATTAAATAAAAGTGAAAATTGATAATACACAACAGATTAACAATTTTAAGTTTTGGGGAGAAAAAGATGAAATGGTTAACAATATAATAAGTAAATGCTGTAAACTAACATAAAATGAAGTACAAGACCATGCATGATTGCATGGGTGATCCACTGTGAATTGTGCAAGAGACTGAATTTTGATCATACTACCAAATGGTATAAGCACAAATCAGAATCCGTCCTAGAGAATGAGACCCATAAAATTCTCTTAGATTTTGAAATACAGATGAATCTCTTAATCCCAGCTAAAAGACCAAACTTAGCATTAATTAACAAAAAAAAAAGGAACTTGCTGTTGTGTGGATTTTGCCATTCCAGCAGAAAACAGAGTGAAAATAAAAGAAAGTAAAAAGACAGAGAACTGAAAAAACTGAGGAACATGAGTGTTAAGGTAATATCAATCATAGTTTGTATGCTCATAACGGTACCCAAGAGATTGGAGAATGAATGGAGGAATTGGAAATCGGTGGGAGACTCAAAACCATCCAGACTACCACATTATTGAGATTGGCAAGAATATTCAGAAGAATCCTGGACACCAGAGGAAACCTGCTGTCACTCCAGTAAAAGACAATCAGCTAAAAATGATATGAAAAACTCATGAGGAGTGAAATAATAATAATAATAATAATAAAGAGCAATTCTCAATAGTTTCTGTGAAGGTCCCCATGGTTATCATAATAATAAATGAACTCAGCAAATCCTGAGTGTGACTATTTGTGTTTCACTTCATGCAAATGATCTTGGGAAAAGCATGAATCCATCTCTTCTTTCCCACCCCTGCCAGGGAAAAAGAGAAGAGCAAACTGGAGACATTTTAGCCTTGGAGATTGACAAACCAATCCAGAAGAAGGAAAAATTCTGAGTTCAAACTCCCTATTAACACGTCAGTATGGTAGAGTGAGTTTTTATCTTTAATTAGAGATCAACTATTGTTAGAATCAGGAATTATTCCTTGCAACTGGTACCATGTAACCTAGTACAGTTTGTTACTTGGAGAGGAAATGAGCATCAATAAATATGTGAAAAATTAGATTGGTGAAATCAATTATTTTTCAGATTGAGTAGAATGGTTAAAAAAGTTTTGAAAAACTGTTGATTCATCTGGTTTGATTGATGTGTGATGAACCCAAGGTCATTTTGAGAATATGGCTTTGATTGTATGAAAAGATCAGATGATCGGATGACCCTTGGAGTAAGGAATAAGTTAGTCATTTAGCAAGAAATGCTTGATCTCTACTGTTCTCATTGACTCCCCGTTTAGTTGGATGGGTGATGTGAAAAGTCACAAGGAAATAGAAGGAATATGCGCACATGAAAATGTGGTCATGCTGTTCTTCTTTATTGCTGCATAGAACTCAGAATAATGGCAGAGATGATAACAGAAGACAATGAATAAGAACAAAGATAGTGACACTAAAGATACATGAGGTGACTAACAAACCAAATAAAGAATAAAATAAAGAGATGGGTGCTAGCCAATCAGCTGAGTAAGGGTTATATAACATATATACCCTGAGTGGTATGCAACAAGTAAGCTTCCCATTACCTTGAATATGGGCTATGTAACATATACCCTGAATGCTGAATTAATAATAATTGAAGACTAATTCTAAATCAGGTCAATAAAGTTCTTCCTTACAGATGTGGGGATTAATAAGAAATTTAAAAAAAAAAAAAATGCAAAAAGTAGCATTTTCCTGGTAGGCCTCTAACAGGAGGTAAAATCAGCACATGCCAAAAAAGGAGCTTCCAGATGCCAGGGAGAAACTCTCTAAGGGACCTCAAGATGCCTCAACTGGGAGGACCTTTTTCTGCTGCTTGAGAGAAGGGCACGTACCTGATGAGTCCTGAACTTAGCAGCACGTTGTGTCTCTCCTACAAGTAGCAGCCTCTGCTAAACATACTCATTGAATGGACCCTCAAACTTGTAATAACTAAAGATGATTACATCATATACTTCAAACACGTTGTTTGGGGAAACGTGACTATTTCTACTGATTCAGGAAAACATTCCACAACGCAGAATAGTTGTAAAACTCAAAAATAAAATTTGAGTCTAAAAGCATCCTTGTCTTTTTCCTTCTGTCCTTAATTCCCTTACAGCTTTGACAGTACAAAAAGAAGATATCCAGTGAATGGGGCAAAGAGACAAAGGAGTTAGATACAAAATTCAGAATCACCCAACAATACCAACAATTAACCACAACCACAAATATCCCTTCATCACCCCACACAGTCCTTCATTTCATTCTTGAAAAATCCAAAATTCTTTAGATAAAATCATATTTAATCTTTTATCAACTGATGCCTTTAAGAAAAAAATGATTTTATAAGAAAATGGAAAAGGTAAGTTTATGAAAAAATAAAAACAAATAAATTAGAAATAAAAAGAAAACATCAGATATTTTCAAAAACATGAAGAAAACTAAGAAAAAATATCCTACTTCTGTCCAATAATACTTTTGACATTGGCAAATATATTCTATAATCTAAATGGAATAAGTATGAAAGGAGAGTAATAGATAAATTACGTAATAATAGAAATAAAAGACTAAAGAAATGAAAACTTCTTGTATTTTATATAAGAAAAGTGAAACTTAAAGCCAATACAAAGTTATGAATTCAGTTTTGGCCTGGGGAAAATTGTAAGAAGGATTTCAATAGGAACTCAACATCAAAAGGATTTTTATTGGTCCAATATAAAATTTATTGAGACAATATATCTCCAGATACATGTATATAATAAACATTTATCTATATGGGAATATAAGCACATTTTAGTGAAATGATACAGGTCTATAAAAAGTAAATGAATGTATCGGTAATTCATAATTTTGTATTATATATATATATATATATATATATATATATATATATATAGTGTGTGTGTGTGTGTGTGTGTGTATTATAGAGTGACAGTAAGTGAGCTAGTTTCAATAAATAATTCACTTCTGCAGTGAGTTATTTTTGCACAGTGAGCTCTGTAATTGTGATTCTAGATGAATCCAAAGCAAAAATATTTAATCTCTTTCTTTTTCTCTGTCAAAAGATGCCACAAACTTGAAGTGCATTCAGGGAGCAATAGATACAGTGAATTCAAAAAGTGTTTCCACCTGATAATCATGTGAAACTGACAGATATCACTGATATGCTGACATTTTAAAATTTTACAATACATACATATATACATACATACATATATACATATATATATATGTGTGTGTATGTGTGTATATATATATATATATATGATTTTACTCCATAATTTTACTATATATTTATATAATTACATACAGACAGCTGTATATATACCTATCTGTAAATGTAAACACAGATGTGTGTGTGTGTGTGTGTGTGTACATTTGCAACCAGGTCTACTGTGTTATATGTATAAATACATGTCTAACAATTTTTTATAAAAAAATTGTTTTATTCTAAACCAAAGATTCCCATATTTTATTATTATAGCACTGCAACTCTAACCAAAAATAAAATTGCATAAATATATTAAAGTGTACTTATTTTTAGATGGCTACATATAACAACACCCCATAAGACGCCAACTGTACGGCCACTTGCCTCCCATCACGAAAACTATACAGGTTAGACGAGCCAGACATGCTGGACACTGCTGGAGAAGCAAGGACGAGCTCATAAGTGATGTACTCTTATGGACTCCCACATATGGCCAAGCAAAAGCAGGACGACCAGCCCGAACTTACATACAGCAGCTATGTGAGGACACAGGATGTAACCCAGAAGACCTGCCAGAGGCGATGAATGATAGGGAGAAGTGGCGAGAGATGGTCAAGGATATCCGTGCTGGCAGCACGACATGATGATGATGATGATGACATATAAATATTTTTCGTTTTAGAGTTTTAATGCTGAAGAGTTTAGTAATAAATAAAATTTAATTTTTGACTGTATTATGTTCCACTAGAAATAATACAATTTTTGTATCTTTGCTTTTGAAGAAAAAGAAAATTCTATTCCAATAATTCTTAAGGGTGTACTTGTTTATGAATCATATAGTATGTATATATCTTTCCCTTTTCCCTCTTGACTTAAAGTGTTTCAATGTATTATTTCATTTTTACTTATTTCTTTTTTACTCAGATATATCTGAACAGACACAAGTATAAATAAAATTAGCATGTGTGTATGTCCACAAGTGTATAATAAAAAATAAAAAAAGATCAAAGTATCAACTTTTATTATATAAATGAAAAACAACTCAGATACCAAATTCAATATTATATTTGTTAAAAAGACCTTTTCTTTTGAACAGGTATTATAACCCTCAGGCCAAACTCTCCAAGAAAGAATACATTTGATTGGCTGAGATGTATTTAAGAATACCTTATTTTTTTAAAATTAGTCTCTCTAAAAAGATCTATATTCATTAAAGAAAAAAAGACTTTCACAGAATTCTGATTTGACTGCTTATATACATAGATGGTATATTAGTTTGTTCAGAAAATAAAACTGAATTTAGAACATGCAAATTTTCCAACAATTGAAGGTAAATATTAAACAAAATCAGATTGGTTTAACAGCAGGTGATGCATTTTGTTTTGTCAATGCATATATGTAAAATCTTGTTCAGAAAGTAACAGGGAATTCAAAATTTGGATGGTTCACAGACCAACTTCTTTTTGAATTCTAAATAAACTTGTCAGCAATTTTTTCTGCTTGGCCAATTATTCTAGGTCTATTATAGGTCTAAATATCAGTCTATCTCAAGTGAGATGTTCTTAATTGAACCAAATCTTCCTGAAATACAACTGATACAGTTTTTGATTTTATTTTTCTATTCTGAGGTTTTTAAGCATATATATATATATATATATATATATATATATATATATATATATATATATATATATTCTTCTACTGAAAGCAAAGTAAAGTTGATACTGTAGTCGGGGGTGACTCGAAGGCACCCTTTTCAATAGTTTCTACACCAAGGTGTAGGGAAGGGTGTTACTCTATTCCCTAGATTGCTCATTTTACCCTTGATCCTTACCTCATAATGCTGAGTACTAACCAAGGCGGCATCAAGTACCATTTTTTGAGTCTTTGATATGACTAGACCTAGAATTGAACCCAGGTCTCCCAGACCATTGGTGAACACTCTATTCATTAGGCCAATTGCTCAGTTAAAAAAATTAAAATCCAAGTAAGAAACTTAAACAAGACTTAGATTTAGTTTAACACCATCTTTATCAAGCTAAAATTTCCTTTTAATTTATTGTGATGTTTAACCACTGTGGAAGCTAAAACTTTGATATTCATTTGCCATTACACTTTGAACTAATTTTGTAAAGGGAACAATGCAATACTAACAACAAAGAATATTTTCCCAGTAAAATTAAGATGGTATAAGTGTTGCACTTGCTGATGGAGTAAGTTTCAAAAGTAGAACCATGGTATTTCAGAGAAGTCATGCTCAGGAAGACAACTGCAGATAACAATTTTTAGAAACCATTTATAGAAGCAAATCTTTGTCAGTAGCCGGGAGAGTTTATTATACATCCATTTTAACTAAGCACAAATTTCTCAATGCAAAAATATCTTTTCTATTTGGTATCATTTTTAGTTTATACTAATACTTAATGCTATAAAAAACAAAGATTTGATAAGTATCATATGTCATTACATACTGTACGTTTTTTTGTGAAGGGAATATGATATAATGGAATGACCAATCTTCTTCACACCCCAACAATAGTAGTAGTACTCATCATTATTTAAGTACACACAGATCATTCTGCACAGGACTGTAAGTGAAGGAGTCTTAGTGTAGGAATTCAGCTTGGGACTCACATGATTGACCATTGCTTGGACTTAATTCTACCCATGCGAGGATTGTAATATTACTACTAATCTACTGGTTATATTTGTACAGCCATATGAATAAACCTGGCTTCTGTTTTACCTACCAAATGTGTTGTCTATTCTTTACCACTCGGAATAGCCTGTCATTGTATACCATTTATGATATAATAGAATAATTCAATACAAACAATGAAGAATATTTATGCTGCGTATAAATTTATGGTGGTATAAATTTTGCCTATGTAGAACGACCAAGTTTGAAAAAAGAAACTGTCTTTCTGAAAGACTGGAAGACAAACGTTTTTTGGAAGTTATTTGTTAAAGCAAATTCTCTTCAATACACTCGAATCAGCTCAATTCCTTTTTTAGCTATGCATTGTATGAGGAATGTGCTCAATTCAAAAAATATGTTAGGTTTTAGGTCTTAAATTATTACAACTAACACACAAAAAGTTAACAAAGTTATCTGAATGTTAGTTGCCATAAAGTACAACTCTACCTATTTTGCTCAAGCTAACTTGCTTAAGAAAAAACTGCCCAAAGTCAAAGGTGAATAAACAAGAGCTTGCAAAGCAAAAGGAGCACACCAGACAGAGTCTTATGCTCATGCTAAAAAAAATAAAAGAAGAGGGAGAAGCTTCGTGGGTCTCACTTAAATGATAGCATGGGTGGGGGCTAACGGCACAACCTGAAAACAGCCTATCAGATCCAAGTAGACATTAACAGCCAAATTTACAATTTTCAACAATTGACATATTGCTTATTCTTTATGGTTTTTGACAGTTGTTTCCAAACTTATTTCGTTGAGAAACCCTTATACTGACAATTATTTTTTTATATTTAAAAAAGAATATTATTAAAAAGCATCATACCTTATAGAAACCCTTTCACTTTAGGAAACCCTAATTTATATCATTGTTTAACTTCCATGGAAGACAAATACTAAATAAGTATCATATTATCAGAAAAAATACTAATTTTGTAAAAGGAGCAATATTTATGCAGTGTACTCAGATGTGGTTATGGCCCAGTCAGCTAGGGCTGTAGAATACACCGACTGCAGAAGGATAAGACTCCCTGAATGAGTGTCCTGATTATATGACACTAAACAATCTGATGGTGAGGCTCCAGTAATATTGGAACTTTGGGGAATGCTGAGTAACCCTTCATTGCCACTGTTACCAGGTTCACTCAGGCTTGGAGTTATAGCACTTGATAGGGTCCTATCTATGGGTCAAATAGAACTAAACTGTTTACTTATGCTAAACTGAATTGTTTGAAACAGAACTGTTTTGATATTTAAACTGTATGATTATTAATGCAAAACTGAATTGTTTAAAATAGAACTGTTTGATCATTTAACTGTGTGTAAATAAATGACTGATGTTTATTTGAACATTTAGTGATATGTAGCAATACTCAGAATCATTTAACTTTGTTGACTAAATTGAATTGTTTCAAATAGAACTGTTTCTGACATTTAAACTGTGTACTTATATTAAACTGAATTGTTTGAAATAGAAGGCTTTACATTTAGCTGAGTAAACAAAAAACTATACTTATACTAAACTGAATTGTTTGAAGTAGAACTGTTTATATGTATAAAAATGAATTTGGCATTAGATAACCTACAATGTGTTGGAATTCATTTGCAATTCTCGTTAGCTGTGAGTAAATACCCAGTTGTATAAAAAAGCAATGCTACGACTTGAGGCGAGATGATATGGACATTGGGGTATTCCATTGCCCTCAAGTGGCAAAATCCATTCTCTGGACAGTGATTGGTTGCTGGTCCAGTGAATGGGTATATTAACGTGTGTGTATGCACAGGCATGCTTAGGATGTTACAGGTTTGGTATTGGGTTACTGCCCATTTGATTGTTTGTCTGCCAACTGGGGCTGTTGAACCAGTAAGTGTTGTTCTTGTTGTTTATTCTGCATGTTAGAGTAGTGACTTCTATACAATGGTTGATATACCATAAAACCAAACCAAACTAAACCTCGAATGTGGTTAGTTAGCATAAATATATATTGTTAAAAGAAAAAGAGTCTTGGTCTTTTTGATAAGCCATGCTTTGGAAGATCAATCAGTTTGAATAATTATTTTTTGAAGTCATTTGTCAAATAGATCTTGTCAACATGGGAAATAATTAGTACCTCTGTATAAATATCTGCTGAGCTTAGAATATGCCAACTATATCCCCTGAAGAGGGTAAAGAACCCCACCACCAAATAAATGGTGTCCTAAGTATAACACTAAACGTCATCTGATGAAGAGGCTCGAATTCTGGAGATCTGCGGAGTGTAAAGTATCTTTTTATAACCATTACTCCTAAATCCATTCTTACTTGGAGTGGCAGTAGCTGATAGGATCCCACCTATGGATCCCAAATAGAGCTGTTTGAAAGTTATTTATATTCAATCGGACTATGTGCAAAAAAAACCTTTAAAGAAACAACTACATAAAGAATATAGATATGAATATACAATGAATGCAATTCCCAGAAGTAATTGCAATGAAGGAGTACTAGGAGTAATTGCAATGAAGGAGAACTAGAGCCTGACAGCTAGATATAGTTTAATATCATACCCAGCACACCCTTTTCGAGTGAGTCATATCTCTTCAGGAGATAAAGTCAGCATATTCTAAGAACTACTGACAGGCCTGTTGAATGTACAATGTAGTTGTTAATGGTTTGCAGTTTGTCAGGAACACACTTCCCCATGGGTTTATTTAATGCTCAAGTCACTCTATTTCAAACAATTATATGATTTCAGGTAACTAATGATAATTATCATTTGTAAATAATTGTAGATTCAAGCAACTATTCTTAACACTAATAATTTGTGTACAATTATATGTTCTCAAGTAACTGTTCCTATTTAATAATAATGTACACAGTTATTTGATTTGAAATATTCATATTTCCTACAAATAATTCTCAAACAGATCTATCTGACTCATAGACCCTAATGGTGGGACTCTAAAAGGCACCACTTTTCTTGGTCAGAGTCTATGTTATAATGTAAGAAAAGATTATTGAATGAGAAATAACGAAAACGGAGGTTGGAAATGAAATGGAAATCTTTATAACATTAACAAAATACAATACTCGTCAGCGGTGTGAAGAAGGTAAACCACTGCTCGAGGGAGGCTACTTAACATATTTACTCCCCTCACAATAGTGTCCAACATATTTATGAGGAATGGGACATACACATTAATGTTCATAGGTAAAGTATATAACAGTGTCCTTGGGATTGATGGCAATGAAAGCATGGCACCACTCTCCCCAATACTGTAGAACCAGAACCTCACCACCAAATATAGTTTGGTGTCATACCCAGGAGACCCTTTTTAGGGGTGGGGTCTTAACTCTCTGCAGGGGATACAATCAGTGTAATCTAAGACCTGCTAACTGGGTGATGAAGTATTTAAGCTTTTACATCATCTCCCACACATCAGATGGGTTAACATTTGTTTCCTGTGTGACCAGGTTGATAGATGACTCTTACTTGTTGTCACCTGTACCCAGATTGGACTCAAAAGCTGTGAATCCTTTAGAGCAACTGTCAAATTAATGCAGTGATGGAAACAAAATGACTATCAGAATACTGTTAATTATTACCCCATTTTATTAAATTCTTCTGTATAGTTCTAAAGACAGGAGTCTTTATTACATTTAGTTAAGTCATCATTTTTGAAAGATCTTAAACATTAAATTCTAATTTATACTCATGTAATGAATAATCAATTTTTCATCTAAAAAACAAGAGGTTGTTTAATGTACTTCAAAGCTTACCTTGTTCCTAGGGTTATTCTTGCCATAACCTCAATCCAAAGTGTCCCCATATACCTTCTAACTAAATAAACAAAGGTTTTATTGGGTTTTGTTGGGGTTTATGGCATATCAACCCTTGTGGATTATTTAATGCCAAATCCTGTTTACATATATATATATATATATATATATATGGAATTTGTAAGCAAATATTTTGTTGGTAACATTATTTTTAAATGAGTCAGAGCTCATTGATTCACACACAATTGGTTTCAGGTATTGCTATCTAATATGAATAATTCTATTTAATGTTAATCTTTTGTTAGCACACAGTTAAATCGTTTCAAGTATTGCTATTGAATATTAGAAATTCTATTTATTGAGCATTCCTATCTGATTTAAATAACTTGCACACAGCTGTATTGTTTCAAAACACAAATAATAATAATCCCTTGCAAAAAATTGACCCTTTCTATTTGATGCATCAGTGGGATCCTAACAGGTCTTACCACTTTTGGTCAGAGTTCAGCTGAAAGTAATGGCAATAAAGGGATACTCCACATTCCCCATACTCCAAGTTTGGTGCTTCACCATGTGATGCTGTTTAATGTCATATCCAGGACTCCCAAACAAAAGATGTTCGTTAAGATAATGAAGTTTTTACTTAACATTGTTAACTATTTATAGCACCTGTACATATTATATGTAAAAACATTATAAATAGTTATCAAAGTTACATAAAGATTTCATTATCTTAACCAAAATCCTTTGTTTAGGCATTAACTGGTTTATGTGGAAACATTGTAAGCTACATCAAGGTCTAGACTACGTTGTTTATTTACTCTATTCAATTAATTTTATTGTATTACAGACGTTTTGAAAGTATAAAAAAAGTATTTTTAATGTTTCTTCTATGTGTTTTTGGATGTGGAAGAAATATTTTTGTCAGATTGCATGGCCAAAAGTTAGAGGTCATTTATTACACTCAATATATGACAAAAACACCTTTTTGTGACTAAAAATTAGGAGCTGTTCATAACAGGAAGTCTTTCATAATTGAAGCATATATGAATGGTATTTATTTATTTTCCTCCTTCCCAGATTTCAATCTGGCTAGCACCATATACTCAGGAGTGGCCAAGTCTGATATGACTATTTCAGTTGTCAAGGCAAAATTAAAAAAAGAAAACTTTCTCTCTGTTATTGTTCCTTTTTCCTATCACCTAACATCCAACAACCTATCCCATAGTCCCTTTGGTGGAGAATCAGTCCCCATACCACTCACTGACTGCATCCATTAGTTGTTGCTTCCCATAGTAGGTACACAATGGACAAAACCCTTAAATGTGGATGACACATCACCTTAACCTCCTGTGGTTCACATCACACATCCATCACCATCTATGCACCCAGCCTATTACATAACATTGGATTTGATTAGTGGAACAGAAATAAAGAAGACATTATTTCAAGTCAATCAAATTTCTTTTCATTTCAACCAAAAGCACCACTAAATGAAAAAGTATTCTAATTGAAAAATCACTGAAGTAATGAATGAAAGAAAGAAAAGAGCGATATTTATATAAACAAATGATTCTGTTAATGCTTTAATATAAAAATCTTACATTATTTTGTAAAATGATAATTTACATTTCATTGTAAATCTCTATTTTATTAAGCACTCACTTAGAAGTCATCATTGGAAGTCATTAAGTTGATGGCTCATATCATTTAGTCTGAATTTGTGTCATGGTTATGTTTCAATGGCTATTTTTCTCCTCAATAGATGCCATGCTTATAGATGAGTAGAAGTAGTTCGCAAATGGTGAGAGACTCAAGGGAATCCATGTGGTCAGCACTTCTTGATGATGATCAGCATGATCATCATGATGAAGCTCACAGCTGAGTCACAAACTATAAGATTTATATTATAGTTAATTGATAACTAATAAATTGAGAAAGTACTCTCTAATTAGCATATGATAGTTGTCTCCCTTGGGAAATTATAATAATCATGGTAAGAGCAAAAGGAATTGTTTGGTATGGCGATTCAAAGAACTGAAAAAAAATTCATAGGACTATAACAGAAAAAAAATTTCAATCTTTGGTAGGAATATCACAGTTGTTTGCTTTTGAGTGGAACAGTAGTGAAACGGTGTTGGTTAGCAAGGATTTAGGAAATCATTTTGGTGGAAGATGAGGATATAAAGATTTTTTCTGCATTATATGATATCAAGTATTCCAATCTAATATAAATAATTTGAACAAAAATCTAGTCGATTCATAGATCTGACATTAACAGGTACTACCTCTCAAGGTCAAAGTAAACCTGGGAGTAATCACAATGAAGGGTTTCTCACATTTCCCAGATCCCTAGAACTGGAGCCTCACCACCAGATGCAGTTTAGTGCCATACCCAGGACACCACATTTTTGGTAGGAATCTTGCTATTAACGAGGGGGTAAAAATGTAAAGTTGGCGACCATAGTCGAGGATGACCAGAAGGCTTCCTTTTCAATCGCTACTACACCAAGGTGTAGGGGAGGGCACTACTCCTTTCCTAGGATTGCTTCACTTTACCCTTGATCTGTACCTTAAAATGCTGAGTGTTAAGCAAAGAGGCATCAAGTACCATTTTTTGAGCCTTTGGTATGACTCGACCTGGGACTGAACCCAGGTCTCCCAGGCCATTAGCGAACACTGTAACCATTATGCCAGGGTCAACAAGCAAAGAGAATAAATAATCACTAGTCTAGAGGAGTGAAAATATTTTTTAATAGATTGGGATTTTTTATAACAGAATTTTTTATTGAAGTGTAGTGTTTTCTGTATTTTATAGAATCATGCATTAGATAGATGGTAATCTAACAAAATAGGCCTGGTACAAAAAAAAAAAAAAATTAATTTAAAAAATTTCAAATAGTTTTAACTGAGTGAACTTAGAATAATATACATAATTCATTTTATTCATCTAATTCATTCTTAATCTTCCCTTTCGTTTGTGCCCTGAGCATATTTTATGTTTGTATTTTTTCCCTTTTCTAAATCTATTTTTGTGCCTCTAAATTGAATGTTGTAGCTCTTTTTTACTTTCATTTTCTTTTTTCTTGCTTTTGTTATTTTTTCTGCCAATTTCTTTTTTTTTTCATAACAGTATCTCTTCACCCCAAATCTGTCTAGCCAAAACACAGACACAAAGTTTTACAATCTGCATTTCTACTTTTAACTCAAATGCCACTCCAATGGTTAACCAAATTTATTCATTTTCTCAATTGCACAAACTACCAAATATATATGCATAAATACAAATATGAATACATAACCCTCAACACACACACACACACACACACACACACACACACACATGCACACACACAGATATATATGTGTTTGTGTGTGTGTGTGTGTATGTCTGTATATGTCTGTGTATGTTTCTGTCTGTGGTTAAATTGACCATAGTCACATACTTGACTTTCCGCAAAAAAGAATTCTTGTCATAAACAAAAAGAACGATTTGTGCTTACACACGCATATATATATACATATATATATAAACATATACACATACATATATATATATATATATATATAAGAGGGCCATTTAATAAATATTATGAATTTTGCTTAAATTGTTGGCAGTAGGAAGTATTGTTTAGAGTGGTACTTTTTTCAAGGAAATAAATAATGATGGGTCCTTTCATATCCCAGAAGACTGTCAGCATGAGCTCCTTTACTGTCTGCTATACCCAGAACTTTTTCTTTTCCAGAGAGTCAGTGTGTTTCCACTCCATGAAATGTCTTTTCAACTCAGGCTCATCATGACAAAACCGTATATTGCCTGTTGCAAACATTTTTTTTGTTACTACAACATTCTTCTCCATACACATCTTACATTCTTCTGTAAATTTCATATGGTTTGCACTTCTCAACCACTACAAATTTGATGAGATACCTCTGTTTAAGCCTTGAGCATCCAGTTTGATTTTCTGCCATTTTGAATAGCCTCAAAACAAATATTTTTGTGAGATTAAAATAATTTTTGGCATAACCAATTCCAAACTATACAGAGTTTACAATGATGGAAAAAAATTCTGAAAAAAAAATTAATTTTGCTTTTTCAAAAAAATTCCTCTTATTTATTGATTAGGTTATGTTAGGTTATTTGATTTAATGGCATATCAACCCTTACAGGTTATATAATGCAAAATCCTGTTTATACATATATCATATATGATTTAATAGTTTGTTGATGACATTACTTTAAAACAAAAAGAACTTATTTGTTTGCACACAGTTTCAATTATTGCTATGTGATACTCTAATAATTCAGTTAAATAACAGTCATTTGTTTGTACACAGTTAAATGGTTAAACAATACTATTTGACTCATAGATGCAACCCAAAAAGTTCGACTACTCCTGGTCAAAGTGGACCTGGCAGTGATGGCAATGAAGGAGTACTCCAAATTCCACAAAGCTCCAGGACTGGAGCCTCACCATCAGATGCAGTTTAGTGTTATATCCAGGACACTTGTTGGTGGGGGTCTGACTCCACTGCAGAGATACAGTCTGCATTGTCTACAGCTCCATCTGATTGGGCTAAGTTATATTTGAATCAAAGAAACAAATATTCTTATTTAAAATGGTAATAATTGTTACAGTTGTTCAGACTAAGGTCTCCATCTTTATTTTGTTTGATACAATTGCAAAGATAGAATAGGCATATTTTACTGCCCA
>OY757905.1:145494808-145574808 GCA_963585895.1 Sepioteuthis lessoniana | reverse complement strand
GTAAATTCACTGACACATTCAGTCAATCTAATTTTTACTTTCACTTTCACTATTGTAAAAACATTCATATACACTCATTTTATTCATAAATATACATACATATAAATATATATCATTTGTACATACTTACTCATGTCTTTATATATGTTGGTAGGGGGATATCTATCTATCTATCTATTTTAAATATAAATATTTATATGCATGTATACATAAGTTCATAAATATAAATAAACATTAGCATGAAATCTTATATATATATATATATATATATATATATATATATATGTGTGTGTGTGTGTGTGTGTGTGTTTGTGTGTGTGTACATATATATATATATATATATATATATATGTTGATTTCAACACAAAAAGTAATAAGCAAAAATATACATTTGCACTCATATTTTCCTAGTTATTCCCACATAGATACATACATATTTACATATGTACAAATACAAATATTGAGCTGTTAATTGACCAAATGCACATGTTTAAAGATCAATTTGGGTTTTTCAATGGATGTTTATATGCTTACATACACATACATAAAATCTATCCAAGAGATACAGAGGTTTTTTCATTGTTTTCCTATAAAAAGAATACATGAATATTTGCATCTCTCACAATATACTTATCAAAATATTTTTCACATTTCTGAAGGAGAAAGATTTTGATACAATGAAAGATTAAATTTCATTAGAAATGCCAGACAAGAACAAGTTAATACTTATCTGAGATCTTCAAAAGACTTCAGTCGTAAATGATTTATATATATATATATATATATATACCTTAATTAATTGTGTATAAGATGCATTATTTTTTCAGATTTTTCAACCAAAAATTTACAAGTGGAAATTATACATGAGAAATATATATTTGATGTTTTTTCTGTCTACACACCTGACTACATTCATGACAAGATGATTGAAAGTTATCATCATCATCATGTCATCCTGCTAGCATGGATATCCCTGACCCTCTCTCGCCACTTCTCCCTATCATTCATTGCCTCTGGTAGGTCTTCAGGGCTACATCCCGTATCCTCACATAGCTGCTGTATGTATGTTCGAACTGGTCGTCCTGCTTTTGCTTGGCCATATGCGGGGGTCCAGAGGAGTACATCACTTATGAGCTCGTCCTTGCTTCTCCAGCAGTGTCCTGCATGTCTGGTTCGTCTAGCTTGGATAGTTTTCATGATGAGAGGCCGGTGGCCGTATAGTTGGTGCTTTGTGGGGTGTTGCCTCCAGGACTTGTTCAATATTGCTCGCAACATTCTTATGTAATTGCAGTAGAGCTTCTTCTCCAGCTGTTTAGTTAGTGTCCAAGTAGTGCATCCATATAACAATATCGACAAGACTGGTGCCTGGAAGAAACTGCGTTTCATTTTATCGGTCAGGTTTGATTTCCAAATGAGATGCTGCTTCCTAGGTAGGTGAATTTGTCTACCAGTTTCAGAGAGGTTCCGTCTAGTGTGGAAATGTCACTTGTTTGATTATAGCACACATATTCAGTTTTGTGTGCCTTGACATGGAGGCCAATGCCTGCGGCGATTTGTTCCAAACTATGCAGTAGTGTTTCGGCTTGGTTGGGTGTATTTGCCAGTAACGCTATGTCATCGGCAAAGTCAGTGTTGGTAATTGTTTTTGCGGAGTACCTTCTGTTTCTTTTCTTTTTCAGCATGAAGCCATTTTCTCTGATTTTATCAATCGAAGTTCTAAACACATAGTCTAGACAGATGATAAAGAGGTATTTCAATCATCCAAGTTAATGTCTTTTATAATGTTACAGAGAAATATTCACAGGAATGTGTGTTTGTTTATAATTCTGTTTCTCCTAATGTGAACTTATTTTTCATATAAGCTTGTTGCATTTTTGTGTGCACATGTCCATGTGCATTTGCTCCAATTACAGTATAAATTTTGCATTTTAAGACATAATGTAAACTATATAAATCCTTATTTTCAGTCAGTACACACCAATAAAAATTTAAACAAATGCTAACTCTACATAGAATTTAGTTGTTGCAAATCCTGAAAAAGCAGACTGTATTATACAGGTGCCCGTGGTGTAATGGTTATCGTCGCAGGATATGAACACGGCGACACGAGTTCAAATCCTGGACCTGACTGATTGCATTTCACACAGCACTAATATCCTTGGGAAAGGTATGAATCCAAATATTCTCCCTCCAGCTATGGGTAAATACTTGGGCAGACTAGGTTCTTCAGCCTTGGTGAGGCAACTAGTCTAGGAGAAGGAAAACTCTGAATTCAAACCTGTTAAACTCAGCTTAAAAATTGACCTTGTGTCATATCCTGCCCAAGCAGAGGGGTTGGTAAATATGATTATACATGAAATTTTTTTCCAGAATTTCATTGTCCAAAATAAGGGGTGGAAATTATACGAGTGTGTGCTGCCAGCACGATATGATGATGATGATGATATATGCAGTGTGAGACATTATAATCATCAAGGCATGCTGACTGAATGGATTCTCTAAAACTATCACTTGCTATCTTTTCCTATCAGCCATTACTCTTGGCAAGTCTTCTTGGCAGCATCCAGTGTCCACACACAACTGATGAATGTAAATTTTTGCAGAACAACCAACACTGGGGGCATCCATGAGTTGGAGAACATCACTTATTAACAAACATTTCTTCTTTGTCATACAAGGATGGTTTGTATGATGGGTAATTAGTGGCCAAACAAATGCTGTTTTGTTGGCTACTGTTTCTGGGATTTGTTTAAAACAGCATGCTGCATCCTTGTATTGTTTCCATTAAAGTTTTTCTTCAGGTGTTTTGTTAAAGTCCAAATAGTGTTACTAAACAATAGTATTGTCATGGCTATTGCCGGGAAGAATTCTAGATTTATTTTATGAGAGAGATCAGATTTCCATACAGTCATTAAACATTCATAACAGTCCATATTTAACTTATGCATATGTTGACATCATTTTCAGAAGATGAGATATTGCTACCAAAGTATATGAACTGGTCTACTAATTTCAGCAGCCTGTTATTTAATGAGGAGATTGCACCATTTTGATTAAAACATATTTATCTGAGTTCATACAGAGACTAATGCCTGTGGCTGCCTGCTCCAGGCAATGCAGCAGAGATTCAGCTTGAACAAGTGTACTAACAAAATATGCATATTTCTAGCGGAATATTATATACTCATAACAGATATCATTAGGAATTATTTATTACCAAACTCTACAGCATTAAAACTCTCTAATTGAAAATATGAATATGTGGTGCATGTCCTGAATGATGAAAATCCAACAAGACAGATTCAAAAGATTTCAAATGATAGGAGGTGTGTAACATAATAGTTATTATCATAGGAAATGGAATCTATCAGCCATATTCTTATTCTGGATGAAGCTGCTTATGTTTCATTTTATGCTAATGGCCTTGAGAAAGGTGTGAATCCATCTGTTCTTCCCCATGATATGGTTAAATAATTGGGCAGTCTGGGTTCTTTTGCCCTGCCATGGCAACTGATCTAGAAGAAAAAACCTGAATCCTAATCATCTGTACTTGGCTGAAAAACAGACCTTGCATCACAGCTTGCCTGTGTTGGAGGTGTTAGGAAAATACATTATATCAGAGAAGGATGGTGTCGAGCTTAGTTGGATTATCTTCAATATGAATTCAAACATCACAATATTATTATTCAGTTACAAACTGGATTGAAAATTGCTTTATTCTATAAGTTAGAGTATTTCAAATACATTGTTTTAAATAAATCTTACTATGTAGCAGCATTTTTACTGGGTCATTTGCTCCCCGCCGGGGGTGGGGGGTTGAGCACTCTGGTAAAGAAATTAATGGTTGCCACTCATGTAATGCAAAGCTCTTCATATGAATTGAGCACTCGAGTATGTGGTAAGGCAAAATGTAAACAAGCAAAAGCTACTACATAATGCCTTATTATTCCTGAGCTGACATATGTCAACTGGTGGCTGAGCGGTATGATACAAAGTCTAATGTAAAGTTGGGCAGGTTTCGATCCCAGCTTGAAGCATCCTACATGTCAAGCCACACTGATGAGTTGTGATACAACAAAACAGTCTGTCTGTGGATGATTATATATATATATATATATATATATATATAGTAATATGGTTTGCTGTATTTAGGAATAAAGAGTACTTGATATCAGTGATAGAGCTTATGCAGAAGTAAGTTTGAATGATATAGACACAGAGTTAATGGTGCTTGGTAACTACCAGATTCTCATGTATGTGATCATAGGACCAAGATCTTTTGGTCTGATGATTGCATGGATTGGAAACTGACAGTCACCAAGCAGCATTGACTCTCTGTCTATACTATTCAAACTTAAACCTGTATTTATGGAGATATGCATGTATGTATGTATGTACCAATATATATATATTTATATATATATATATATATATAATGAGGGTTTTAATTATACATATCTTAGATAGAGAAAGTGGTCTTTGATGATCAGTTGAATGAGAAACTGGCTGTTACCAAGTGCTGTTAACTCTGTGTCAATGCTATTTAAACATATATATATATATATATATATATATATATATATATATATATATATATATGTGTGTGTGTGTGTCTGTGTGTGTGTGTGTGTGTGTAATGAGGATTTTAATTATATATATATATATATATATATATATATATATATCTTAAAGAGAGAAAAAGAGAGGTAGGAAGAGAGATATTGAACTTGTAACAAGAATAGAAAGATAGTAAGTACAAAGACACATTAGTCAGGTAACTCATGGTTATCAAAATCATTACAGACATAATAATTTCTTCCAAGTCACACACACACACACACACACACACACACATATATATATTGACCTGCCAAGAATTAGATAAATATATAATAGAGATTGGAAAGAAGCTTTCAATTTTGGTTTATTTTTAGATTCATATTTGTTTGTAAATACACTTCAAATACTAACACTCACATATATACATACACATATATGCTTTAGAAAATCCTTATACTTTACAAATATCTACAAGTTCAGAATGAACACACTCACAAACACATTATGACAAATATGAATAATCATCACATATACAGAATCTATTTCTAATTTCATATATGCACTTCACCCATACACACCTAAACACTGGAACAAAGGAAAGGGGTTTACATCAGCCCTGCAACTATCCATCAGGCCATTTCTGACCATACTCACTAACTTCAGCCACCCTTTCAACCACCTCCTCAAGTTCTGCTTCCTCAGGGTGGGCCAAGTGAGATTACAGTTGCTATGCCAACCAACTGATAATATCCCCTACCCCACCCAGGAAAATCACCCTGGCCAGACAGACACTTTGTTGGTGATTGGTGGTTGCATATAATGCAGTAGATGAAGAGGCTACCCAACCAGTGCCACCATCATCACCATGGCAACGGCCACATCTTTAAATTCATGTCTGCTGTACTCGTCCCATTTCAGTACCTACAGCACACCCCAAAACCGACCATGAAACTCTGAAATATTGCTTAGATTTTATTCAGTAAAAATCGCCAAAGATTAAATATATTTTGTTAAAAAAATGTTTTGCCCTTTTTAAGTCTAACTAATTAAGGAATTAGTTTATTATTATTATTATTATTATTATTATTATTATTATTATCACTACCACCATATTATTATAGTCATGATGATGATGCTGTGATTGATAATGAAATACTGCATAATATTCAATGGTAATTTCATTGCAAAAAAATTTAGTTGTATTTTTTCTGACAATTCTATTAGGCATTTTGAACTATAATCTTTCACTTCCTACTGGTGTGGCTTAGAATATGCTGACCATATCCCCTGCAGAGGGGTAAAAGAACCACAAAAAGGAATGTGCTCAGTATGAAATTAAACTGATTCTGATAGCGAGGCTCCAATTTTAGAGATATAGGGAGTTTAGAATACAACTTCATAGTCATTACTCCCAGGTCCACTCCAAATCAGAATGGTAGTACCTGCTAAGGTCCCATTTATGGGTCTGTTAAATCTGTTTCACCATTATTTATATTCACTTGGACTGTGCACAAAAAAAAAACCTCTTACGATATGACAACACAAAAAATGTAAATATGAATGTACAATGGACATGATTCCCTAACCTCTAGGCATAAAATAATCCTAAACAGGTTAACATTACATTAAAATCAATCAATTAAAAACATAATTCTGCAGATTTCTTTTTTGTTTTTTTTAACTATTTCCTTTATATAATTTAACTTGTAAAAAATATGAAACATTATCATTATGATTTACTTAATCATTGAAACAAACTTATTAATAAAAACCAAACCAGATATTGTGACCTTGATATGTTAAAGTAGTAAAGCACTATATTAAAATATCAACACTGTTTTTGCCCTTTTAATCATTATTTCAGAAATAGAGGGATGTTAAGTTAGATGAAGATCAGTTTCCCTCATATAAGTGAATGGAAGTAATATAGTTCAATAAAAGAATATAATCAGAAAGAAAGAAAGAATGTTTGAAGGGAACTTAAAAAGGTTGAAGAAAGAAAGAAAGAAAGAAAGAATGTTTGAAGGAAACGTAAAAAGTTGAAGAAAGAAAGAACCAAAGAAAAAAGTTAAGCTAAAACAAAAAGGTAATGGCTAAAATATCTTTTCAGGCAATCAGGTCATGTGTGTTTGTGTGTGTGTGCGTGTGTGTGTCTTGTAAACTCCTTGATGAGCACTGGGCTACAGCTAAACTCCATTTGTGTTGGTTCTTAAGATTCAAATAGGTTTTTCTGGGTTGAATTTGTTGGCCCCTGGGTATGAACTCAGTTTTTCCTTCTCCAAGATTGGTTTTCCTACCAACAAGGCTAAAAAGCTTAGTCTATTCTATTATTTATGCATATCTTAAAATAGAATAGATGGATTCACACCCTTCCCAAAGGCATTAGCATAAAGTGAAATGAAAATGGTCTCATTCAGGATTTGAACTCTGATCATCACATCCAATTTGTGTGATAACGATCTCTACATCACCCACACCCGGAAAAGTCTGATATAAAGAAGTAAATCAAATATGGAAATTCTTTTTAAAATGTCAAGAAAATCAGAATTTCTATACATTAGAATTATCACATTGTTTATTTTTGAGCTATTATGTTCACAGATAGATATTTAACACTTGCCATATTTACTCATATGTAGGTCCACATAAATAATTAACATATATAGTAAATTTTGCTGACCTAATTTTTCGGCCAAAAATTGGTATCATGATTAATAATTTTGTAAGGTTGAACTTCAATCATAATAGAAAAGACTTGAGACAACTCTTTGCATCAGAAATTAATTCCATCGATTAATTATTTTGTGACAATAAATCAAGGGTCAACCTTCACACAAGATTGTCTTATACATAACTATTTTTGGTAAATGGATACAAGCATAAATGTATATTCCAGAGTTCAATAAAATAGACCCACTGTATTAAGATATAATTTTAGAGTCATTGCAATTAGTTACAGAAGATATAGGATAAATGTTCCTCAATCAAAAGTAAGTTTTTCAGTGTATCTTTACAAAAGATACAATTTGAAATTGAACCCATAATGCTATTTTCATTTTTAAAGGCTAAATAACAAAAGGTAAAAACTATCCATCTGTTGAAATATGAAAATCCATATTTTTTACAATAAACCAAAATGTTGGTAGGTTGGTTGGTTGGTTTTAGGGTTATCTTATACCAAAATTAGTTAATCAATTGTAGTCTCCAGTTATAAATGATACAAAATCTATATTCACACTCATATGAATTAAGTAAACACTTCATTATCTCAAACTTATACATGGGACCCAAACAACCCATTCATATCAGAGTGGATCTGGTGACTCCACATATACATGATTTCAAGTAACTAATAATAATAATAATCCTTAGTAAACAATTATAGCTGCAAGTAACTATACTTAATAAAAATAATTTACAGTTAGAAAGAATCAAGTATTCCCATCTAATACAAATAATTTTTAAACAGATCTATTTGACCCATATATGTGACCCTAAAAGCTATGAGTACTCTGTGTGTAAGTGGACCAAGAAGAAATGGCAATAAAAGTTTACTCCACACACCCTAGATCCCCAGAACCTCAGTTTCACTCCCAGATATAGTTTAGTGTCATAATCAGGACATGAAACCTAAAATAGACATTCATTAGATTGACTTTTAATTTGCAGCTTATCCATTCTTAAGTTTTTATGTAATTGATAAAAAGACATCATTATCAGACAATTAAAAAAAATTGGAAGATCGTATTCCTCTTCAAAATTGTTGTAAGTCTCTATTATTGAAATATTCAGGTTATTAAAAATTTTCTAGTTAAATATAATATCCACCACATCTAAAGTTTAGTATCAGGCTCTATTGGTGAAAAATAGCTGAAATAGAATTCAAATATCTCAAATAGTGTCCAGGTTAAAACAGAGAAATACAGTACAATCGGACTTGTTCATACTAACATTTTCAACATTTGCTGCAATATTATATACATTCAATATTTGTGTTGTCTATATGAATATTTTATAAGATTAAATATTGATCCATAGATTTATAATGATCTTTTTTCTTTCACAATATGTTTTTGGAAGTTTCTTCTGAAAGTTTTTTTGGTGTTACTGATTGGGTTCATCTCAATATTTTACAATTAAAGCATCATAAACAGAAACTTATAGCCATTCATGTCTGAGATTTATTTCAAGAGACAAGTCACTGCCCTTAAAATGCTTTAACCAATTTAGTGTAGCATGGTCAGATATTGACTCATTATTTTCATTTTTAACGCAAGCAGCTTCAAAGCTTTGAGGGCTACTTTAAAATAATGCCAGAAAATTGCTCCAATCTCAATACTACTAACCTCTATCATCAGATATGAAACCAAAGATAAAGTTATATATATATATATATATATATATATATATATTGTAGACATATTATATGAAAGATGATAGGCAAGGATTTGAAGCTGAATTTTTTATTAGTCTTTTCCCTTTTGTGAGTGAGATTGTCACAACTGTAAATGAAGGCAATTTAAGAATTGTCTAGAATCTCTGATGTTGTTATGTGATTTGGTTTGGTTTGGTTTGGTTTGGTTTTATGGCATATCAACCATTGTTGGTTATTTAATGTTAAATCTTGTTTTTACAAATATATTAACTATATAATTTGTAAACACATTTTGTAGATACACAGTTAAATGATCAAACAGTTCTAACAATTCAATTTAGCATAATCAACAAAGATAAATGGTTTCAAGTATTATTATGCATCACTAACAATTCAATTAAGCATCAGTCATTTTTTACACACAGTTAGACGAACCAGACATGCAGGACACTGCTGGAGAAGCAGGGACGAACTCATAAGAGATGTACTCTTATGGACCCCCACACATGGTCGTGCAAAAGCAGGACGACCAGCACGAACATACATTCAGCAGCTATGTGAGGATACGGGATGTTGTCCTGAAGACCTGCCTAGGGCGATGAACGATAGGGAGGAGTGGCAAGAGAGGGTCAGGGATATCCGTGCTACCAGCACAACATGATGATGATGATGATGATGAAATGATCAAACAGTTCTATTTTTAACAATTTGATTTAACATAAGTTATTCATTTGGACTAAGTTTAAATGTCAAACAATTCTATTCAACCCATAGATAGGAACCTTTCAGGTACTACTATTCCTGGCCACAGTAGATCTGGGAGCGATGGCAATGAAGGGGTACTTTGCATTCCCCAAAGATCCAGCATTACTGGAGCTTCACCATCAGATTGTTTCGTATCATATCGAGGACACTCATTAAGGAGGGGGTCTTACCCCTCTGCAGAGATGCAGTTGGTGTATTCAACAGCTCCAGCTGACTGGGTTATTGTAATCTGAGTACATATTCTTTCAACCTTCATTAGTCATTGTTGAAGATGTGGGTATGACCACACCATAGATTATAAGATATTTTCTATGCTCAATGAATATTTTAAATCAGAGCATTCATCACCTGCATTTTATGTCATGTTTGAATGCATTATGTTAGTACTAGTTTAGATGCATTGCTACCATAAATCAAGATCACGTGACTATGAATCACTGACACTGTAGAACTATGTACCTACGCAGTGCATTCAATAAGTTTCCAGACTTTTTTGTACAGGCATTTAAAATTGTCGGAGATTCTTGAAAATTTACTATGTTATTGCTATACATCTTATGAGATGACTGACCAATTTTTATGATTTCAGCTTCAAATGAACAGCTGCAGCAGCAATTGGAATACACCCTACTAAAGCCTGATTGTCACAGCTGGTTAATTTAAAAAATGCAACGTGAGGACACTTTAGAAGAATGATATGCAATAAAATTGTGTTTTAAACTTGGAAAAAATGCCACAGAAACGTATGGAATGCTTCAGACTGCTTTTCGATCATCTTGCATGAATCGAGCATCAGTTTTGGAGGTGCCCATGGTGTAATAGGTATCGTCTCGGGAAATGGACACAACAACACGAGTTAAAATCCTGGACCTGACTGATTGCATTTCACATAGCACTAATACCCTTGGGAAAGGTATGAATCCAATTATTCCAGCTATGGGTAAATAGTAGGGCAGACTAGGTTCTTCAGCCTTGGTGAGGTAACTAGTCTAGGAGAAGGAAAACTCTGAATTCAAACCTGTTAAACTCCGCTTAAAAATTGACCTTGTGTCATATCCTGCCCAAGTGGAGGGGTTGGTAAATTTGATCAGTTTTTGAGTGGCATAAGAGATTAAAGGAAAGCAGGGAGTCTGTGAGGGATGATGAGAGGTGTGGCAGGAGTAAGGAAGTCAATACACCAGTGGTGATTGGCCAAAGGGTTAGGGTTATGGTTAGAGTTCAGGAAGAGATTACATCGGAAGAAGCCAGCACTCTTCAAATCGGGTCAGTGGCATTTCCACCAGGACAATGCACCAATCCACAACTCCATCCTTGTTACAGACTACTTGACCAAGATGGGCATCAAGACACTTCCTCACACTCACTATAGTCCAGACCGTGCTCCCTATGACTTTTGGTTTTTCCTTAAGCTCAGAGGCTGTCGTTATGAGATAATTGAGATGAAAGAGGCTGTGACGAAGGTCATTGACATGCTCATACAAGAGGAATTCCATGGGGCCAAGCAGAAGTTGTTGGAACGGTACAACAAGTGCATTGCAGCCGGAGGAGATTACTTTGAAGGGGACTAGAGTTTCATGTGTGTACTATCAATAAAAGTGGCCATACGAAAAAAAGTCTGGAAACTTATTTAATGATTCTTGTCTGTCTGAAGCATGTAAGTTTGCTAGCTCCTAAACTAAAAGAGATTTTTTTAAGTGTGGGCTGCCTGTTTTTTATAGCTTCTAATGTTTGAAGTTGTTTTTTTACAGTTTGTGCTATGATGATAACCAATAAAGGTTGAAATTACATGCACCGAGTTTACAACATTAGAGATTTTAAACAATTACAAAACAGCCTTCTTGCCCAGTCAGCTGGGGCTGTAGAATACACTGACTCCACCTCTGCAGAGGAGTAAGACCCCACTCCCAATGAGTATCCTGTATATGACACTAAACAATCTGATGGTGAGACTCCAAAAATGCTGGAAATTTGGGGAATGCAGAGCACACCTCATTGCCATTGCTCCCAGGTCCACTCTGGCCCATAGTGGTAGCACCTGATAGGGTCCTATCTATGGGTCAAAAAGAACTAAACTGTGGTTTCTTGAGTTTACTGTTTTTTGCATTTAAACAGCATACTTATGCTAAACTGAATTAACTGAAATAAAACTGTTTTTACTTTTGCCTAGTTAGCTGGGGCTGTAGAATACACCAGGTGCACCTCAGCAGAGGAGTAAGACACCCCACCATCGAGTGTCCAGTATATGACACTAAACAGTCTGATGGTGGGGTTCCAGTGGTGCTGGAGCTTTGGGGAATGCAGAGTAATCCTTCACTGTCATCGCTCCCAGGTCCGCTGTGGCCCGAAGTGGTAGCACCTGATAGGGCCCTATCTATGGGTTAAATAGAACTAAGTTCCATACTTATGCTAAACTAAGATGTTTGAATAAGAACTGTTTGACAAAACTGAATCGCTTGAAATAGAAACGTTTTTGACAATTAAACTGGGTATTCATGCTAAACCGAATAGTTTGAAATAGAACTGATTATTCGTATGAAAATGGATTTGGATTTAAATAACTTTGATATGCCTTAAAACCCAACTAACCAACCAACCAACCATCCATAACAGCCTTAATGCACAGTTTTGACATCTTTCTTGTGAATGTGAAAAGGCTAATAAAAATGTAACTCCAAATGCTTGTCTGCCATCTTTAATAAAATATACCTACAAGAAAAACTGCTGCCTAAATACACAATATACATATACATAATTTAATTCTAATTTGTCATTATCCTCATAAGTAAGACATATAATAATAATAATAATAATAATAATTATGATTATTATATTTAAGATGAGCTTAGGTTAATGGTTATCATTGTAGGAAATGGAATTGGTGACTCAAGTTTAAATTTTGAACATGACTGTTTACATTTCATTTCAGGCTAATGCACTTAGGAAAGGCATGAATCCATCTCTTCTCCTCCTTGCTATGGGTAAATAGTGATACTATTTAGTTGATAGCTGGAGGGATAAGAGGGTTTGTACCTTTCCCAAGGGTATTATTTTGAAAGTGATTGAAATAGCATGACTGAAATTTACACTTGCTTACTTTCATATAGCAAAAAAGTCTGTCTGTGGATGACAATATACATGCTCCCTGCCCAGGAAGTTGAGCACTCTTGTGAAGGAATTATCGGTTGCAACTCGGATAATGCAAAGCTCTTCTAATGGCTTGAGCAGTCAGTAGCCATTAAGCGTATATGTAAAACAAAAAAATATCATACATATACATTAAATCCCTTTGCTTACACTGAAGTTGCTGATGGCTGTGTAGTTAGATATCTGACTGGTGTAAAGTCAGCCGGGTTTCAACCCCAGTTTGAATCATCTCGCATGTCTACCTACTCTGATGAGTTGTGATACAATGAATCAGTCTGTGGATGACTATATATATATATATATATATATATATATATAAATAAAGTTTGAAAAGAATCTAACAGGATGAGAAAGGAAAAAACAGTTTGCTTTCTGATTTTTTTCTAAACTTTTCCTTTCTCCTTATATATATATATATATATATATATATAGGTGTAGGGGAGGACACTACTCTTGTCTCTGGGATGCCAAATATATATATATATATATATTTTAGGCAAAAAAAACAGAATAACCAACTATCTTTTCCGTTCTCATCATGTCAGATTTTTTTCAAAGTTTATATATATATATATATATATATATAGAGAGAGAGAGAGAGTATGGTATGTTTTGGTATAGTATGGTCAAACTGGTTGGTAGGAACTCTGTTCCTACATATTATACTATGAAAATAGAGGATGAAGTTGTAGAAATTAAAGAATGCATCTAGTTTGAACAGATGATAAAGTTAGAGAAAGATCCCAAAAATAAATTAAAAAGATATATACGAATAGGTCAGAAGACTTTTAGTATAAATAAAGACATAATGATAGGTACCTTACCAATATGCTTAAAGTACAATGTATGCAATCATTGTATTATACCAGCTAAGATTTATGAATGTGAAATGTGGAAATTAACAAGATCACTACAAAACAAACAAAAATCAATGGAAAGAGCAATGCTCAGAATAACTCTCACTGATAAAAAAGAGAGCCACATGGATCAGAGAACAAACGATGTAGAAATTACACATAACTTGGAGGAAGGGACAGTAAAATAGGTTAGATGGATGATACTCAAGAAATCAAAATTGCAGTTGGAAAAAGACCTGAAAAAGATGGAAAGATGAGATAGGATTTTGCTGGTAAGACCTGGCGGGAACTAGCACAATCAAGATTGTTAAGGAAAGAATTGGACTCAAATGGGTAGATGATATTACACATATATTTATCATTATTATCAAAGTGTACTGACAGCAAGAGGATGTCGTTTATCCAAACTTCTCTAGGAGTACCTAATCTCTTTTTTGTCTTACATGGATGTTTTGTGAGATGAGAGGCAAGTAGCCATACAGCTGCTGTTTTGTGCAGTGCTTCCTCCAGGAATTGTTCAAAACAGCATGTAGCTGTGTAATACCCATCTAGCTTTTTCTCCAAACATTTCATTAGAATCCAAATGGTCGACCAGACCTATATTTGAAAATTCAATTCATATAGTGAATGTTAGATATGAACAATTACTGCTAAACTTGACTTTAGATTTCAGATTTCATACAAGAATTTACTCACATTAGTTTATATGGTGTATTCTATACTAAATCCCTGTGGGTAAGTTCAGTGGCAAGTCAAAGCTGCTTACCAAATTAATCTATGTATTGACCCAACATCTCCACCACAAGCAGGTTGTACCACAAGGTCAATTTTTAAGTGGTTTGAATTCAGTTTTCCTTCTCTTAGTTGACTTACCAAGGCTAAAGAACCCAATCTGCCCAAGTATTCATCCACAGTTGGAGTGAAGAAGAGCTGCATTCAAGCTCTAAATAAATTGAAATCTAATATGTTACCTTGTCACTGAAAAGGCTGACTGTTGATGAAAAAGTTTTTAGCTTGTCACTTGAAAATTTGAAGAATAGTATCTGACTGTATACTCAGGAGGTTCCTGTACTGTAATGGACATTGTCGTTCGAAGTTCAAATCCTGGAAGAGGCTGTTTGCATTTTCACATAATGCTAATACACTTGGAAAAAGTATGCATCCAATCTTCTCCGTCCAGCTATGGGTAAATAGTAGGGCAGACTGGTGCTTAACCTTGCTATGACAATAAGTCTTGGAGAAGGAAAACTCTGAATTCAAACTTGTTAAGCTCCACTTAAAAAATTGGCCTAGTGTCATATCCTGCTTATGCTGTGTAGTTGATAGATATACTTGGGTAAAATCCTAATTTGAGAGTGGGGAATATTATCTCAAAGGCTTGTAACAGTCTAGCAAACTGATATGATTTTTTGGATTCAGCACTTCCCAAAAACCCTAAATATATTGTCCTGAGTATCACATTAAACTGTACCCAAGGATGAGGCGCAAGTTCGATGTTGCATATTAATATTGGACCGATACATTATGTTCCAGCTGTGTAAGCAGGATGCACCTGTGTAAACAAGTAGAAGCAGATGCATACGTTGACAGCCAGAAGGACAAACTGGAAATGCGTAGGTGTTGTGAAATCATATATGCAGATACCCATAGCAGATATTGTCAATCTCGAGTCAATCTTGTAGTCGGACAACCGAGAGGTTCAGGTAGAAGCCTGTGAGCGGCTAGCAAGTGCCTAGAAGAGGGGCAGTGACCCTCTTGGCTGAAAGGCAGTCACAGAGATATGGTCAGTCTCAGTCTTGCAGTCGGCAGTCAGAAGAGATTCAGGCATTCAAGAGGTCTGAAGAGCCCCGGCAAGTGACCAGTGAGTGCTCAGAGAAGGGCAGTGCTCCCCACCAACCAAAAACCAGTGCTAAGTGGGGTGCTGAGTATAGAAGGTTAAGCAATGGTTAAGATGTTATGGGTCAATATGTTATGGGTCAATAGCATGTCCAATTCATCTGATTTCCCTGTATTTCCCTGTTTCTCTTTCTCACACTAACAGAATTTCAACCTGAAACAAAAAGAGAAATATATTTCTATAAACTAAGTATTATCGTTTCTTCCTTCATCTGGAGAGTGTAAAGTCACTCCTTATTTGTCATTATTCCCAGATCCACTCAAATCCACATGTGTTAGGGGTACATCTATGAATCAAAATTTATCTCAGATAATCTTTTGAATGATTTTCAACTATATAATACATTAACTCTGAAAATATTGATATTGCAACTAAATATGAAGTGTTTACCCATTTAAAATGATGGTTAATATGCAATTTTGTACTGTTGCTAATTAGAGATTGCATTTGTTTTAGGGACTTCAGCATAAAATAACCAACCAACCAACCACATAATAGTTTGCAAATTATTAGTGCCAGATATGAATACTTAAAATAAATATATGTAACCATTTAAGTGTTTCCAAATAATTTGTATGTAGAATAGTCACTTGAAGTTGTAATTCAGCCATTTGGCTGGGGTGGTAGAATATGCTGACTACATCTCTGCAGAGGGATAAGCCCTCATCAACAAGTGTCCCAAATATCACTCTAAACAATCTGATAGTGAGGTTCCATTCCTGAAGTTTTGGGGATTGTGGAGAACTCCTTCCCTGCCATTACTCCTAAGTTCACTCTGACCCCTTTAACATATTGTGTGAAAATCAGGATAAAGAAGAAGCTGTTTGGTTCATGACTTTATTGAGATCGATATTGTACATATGTCAGATATATGAGAGAATGGTGCTGAGAATTATTTTGGTTTCTTGATGTCATGTTTCGGCAGAGTTCTAGTACAAGGGAGATGACTTATTCCTAACTATTACAACCCTGAGTGGTAGTACCTGTTTGGGTCCTATCTATGGGTCAAATAGAACTGTTTAATCATTTACTGTACTTGAAACCATTTAACTGTCTCCAAACAAATGATTAATATTAAATAGAAGTATTAGTGCAAAATAGCAATACTTGAAATCATTTGACTCTATGCAAATAAATGAGCTTTAATTCATTTAGAAATAAAGTGACTTTTAAACAGTTCACTTAAAAATTATATATATAATGTGATGTGGTATGCCACCGAGAGAGGAAAAGTCAGATTTAATTTCCCTTCCCCTTCTGTGTTTGAACTAACAAGCCCCAATGACTGACCACTAAAGCAGTCAGAATGCAGGTCAAACTACCTGCACTCCATAACCTATAATTGGTTGGACAGAGAAGGGAATGTAGGTCATTGAGTAGCATGACCGGATAAAATAGAAATGAGGAAGAAAGAAGCTAAATGATTAGCCAAAGCCTTTAGTGCCGAAATTAGTACCTCTTTGTCAAAGGAAATTTGGAAAAGGCTCATAAGTTTTAGGACATAAGTCGGCATGAAAAGATGTACTGATTTATTAGCCAAAATTACGTGTAACTCACCCGCAAAAAAAGAATCTTTACTTTTAGGACAGATGTCGGCGTGAAAAGATGTTAGCCAAAGGTCCAGGAGGCCCCGTAAAAAGCATAGAACAGAATCTTTGGACCGTACTCAGCAGAAAGGCTGACTCAGCCGATTCTGGAGAGATGTCACTCTTGCGCAAGAGAAAGGAACATGAGAAGTAAACCCTTCAAAAAAGATAAGTACAACTTAAAACTGTTTTTCCTTCTACCCTTCCTAAATATTGGAAATTATATATATATATATATATATAGAAAAGGAAAGAAAGAGACTGAAAAGATTTGTTTTGTCCACCATAAATGAACGAGTGGACTTAGATACTCCCTCAAGTAAAAGAAAGAAAAGTATAAAGAAAAGAGGGGAGTGTCCTCGTGGTGTAATGGTTAAAGCAATGGACTGCGGAATCGTAGTATGCGTGTTCATACTCCAGTCGCGCTATTACGTTCACTTCAGGGCAAATACCCTTGGGAAAGGTATGAACCCCTTTATCCTCCCAGCTATGGGTTAAATAGTACCACTCCTGTTCTTGGAGAATAGCTTTGGCATTAAATAACCTACAAAGGTTGATATGCCATTAAACAAAGAAACCAAACCAAACCAAACCTATAAAGAAAAGAAGAAAGAAAGAAAAGAAAAAAGAAGAAAGAGAGACATTTATGTTTAAGACTGTCGGCTGGTTTAATATAGCCGGCATCTTAAAAAGAAAGAAAAGAGGAAGGAATTGTTTCTTAAATCTCATAATTATTTGTTTAGTCCTCACTTATTAAAATTTTGTTACAATTTAAATGTTCCCTTTTGTTGAAATCTATTTGTTATGTTGTTTATCTATCGAGTTGCCTTCTTTTGCCCATTATCTTTTTCAGCTTCATATCGCTTTCATTTATTCTCGCTAAATGTCTTATTTGCCTTAAAAACATTTGACTACAGTGAAATATATTTTGTTTTAACCTAGAAGTCCATGCTTTCCGTTATCCGAGGGGGTAAGAAAATGAAGGGCTTGGTGGGAGATGTGAACGTGAAATTGGAATTACCCTTACCAGCGTCGAGATTAGTCTAGCCCCAAATTAACCCCCACATTATTGACCAGTTATCTTATGCCCAAAACAGGAGTCTTGACTAGGACTTATTTTGCGAAGGGGTCAAGTGCCAGACTGCCCTGACGTCACATGTGCATAAAATAAACTCTTGTCATGAGATAAATATTTATGCAACGTTACAATAATATATATGTTTAAATAAGATTTAACATTAAATAACCATTACGGATTGATATGACATGTGACCAAATAATCTAACATAACCTTGAACCCATTTAACTGTGTGCAAATAGAATTATTAGTTTTAGATAGTAATACTTGAAACCATTTAACAGTTGACCAATGAACTCTGGCTCATTTAAAAATGATGTTAGATACAAATATTTTGCTTACAAATCAAATTATATATATATATATATATATATATATATATATAAACAGGATTTGGCATTAAATAAACCACAAAGGTTAATATGCTATAGAACACAACCAAATTGTTTACAAATGATTATTATTATTAAGTAGGAATAGTTATTTGAAACCATATAACTGCTTGAAAATGACCCAATTAGAATTGACACTGTAAAAAAACAACCAAATAAATATATTCAAAAACTATTGGCAACTAAAACCTTTAATTTGTATCTTTAAAGACAGTTCCAATTTCCTTGAAAGAGGTGTTCACAAAATTATTCACCAAGTTTGTTCTCAGCAAATATTTATAAAATTACCCTCAACTCTTATTTGTAAGTCAAATATTGATTAGCAACAAAAATGATTTTTCTTCTCCATATTTAATCATAGATTTGCAGCTGTATTCATATAACAGTTTTGACATTGGCATGTTTATGTTCGTAAAGTTATAAAACAACTGAAAATATTTTATCATTAGAAAATTTAACATTCATTGTAAGGGGAAGTGCTGACAATGTTTTAGTTATGAAACAGATAAGGAAATGGTACAAAAGTACTAAGTATTCTTCTTATTTATTTATAGTATTATCATATTGAACACATGTCCACAGAAAAAGGCATGAGTTCACTTCTCCTGGCACTCTTTCCAATCACTAGTCATGTTGCTTTTATACCATTTTCACATATTTCTTGTCTGATAATCATATATTCTAGAAACTGACTGTCACCAAGTGATGTTGACTCTGTCAATGCAACTGAAATAGAGATCTACATATATTCAATCACCAGTATTGAGCCTTCTATCTTTATAAATATAGCAAACCACATGACTATGATAGTAATATGTAATATATATATATATATATATGGATACTTAGAGAGATAAATATAAATACATACTGGACAAAGCATAATGATTAGCTGCTTGAATAATGAAATTGATGTTCCATTTTGATTAAGGCTGATACTTATAGAAAAAGGCATGAATCTAGTTTTTCATGTATTTTCTCCCTTAACAAAATATCTCGTTGCTGACTCATTCAAGTAAATGGTAAAAAAAAATGGAGGAATGATTTTACTTAGATATCCAGACAGCAGAAACAAAAATTTGCTACTTGTATACACAGCGTTGACTGGGTCAGTTCATTATTATTCATGCTTGATTAATTCCATGAGTTACATCAAAATTTTGTAATTTCAAAAATGATCAAAACAGAACTTATTTCACTGTTTACAACAGGAATTCTTTCATGCTATAGCCATATCAGTACTACTCTATGATTGCACCAATGGTGAAGAAGCTAGCTGGGAACTATGCAAGAATGTTGTGTGTGGTTTTGAACAATTCCTGGAATGCGCACATCGTTAAAACAGTAACGATATAGCCAGTTACTTTCCATCACCTAAACCATCAAAATAAGACAAGCAAGACGTGCTGAACACTATTACAGAAGTAAGAATGAACTCATTAGCAACATTTTCCCATGGACTACGACTCATGGACACACCAGTGTTGGCTGACCAGCAAAAACCTTCTTAGACCAGGCTCTGTACGGACACTGGATGCCATCTAGAGAACTTGCCAAGTGTAATGACTTATAAGGATTGATGGTGAGTAAGAGGCAAGGTCATCTGTGTTGTTGGCACATGTTGATGATGATGATGATTTGTAATGATTTTTTTTGAATGGAAAATTAGTTCTTCCTTTGTCCCATGATAATAGTTATATCTAGCGGCACTGGTTGCACACTTGTCAAAAAGTTGACTCCTATCAATAAAAACTAATTAATTCATAAAGAAGGGTATAAGCAAGTGTTATAAAATGTGTGTATGCATACATATATATATATATATATATATTTCCACCCTTTGTCTTCTGCTTCGGTCTTATTCTTTCTTTCTTTCTTTCTTTCTTTTATTTACCCAAGAGATAATGTGAACAGAAGAAAAACTTTGCATTCTTAAAAACATACATTTATTATTTGGTCACCATGTTTAAAGTTCATGTATCAATTAATTAGACTGTTTTTTTTCATCAGGTTTTATAATCATCATTCATAGGAAAGAGAAAAGAATTTTCATCTTCTGAATTTCTGTTTAAACTCCACATAGGGAAACAACATCTGATTCTGTCATTCTCAGAAACCCTAAGTGACTCTTCAAATCTCACTCAATCTCTCAAATTCCACATGACTGCCTATAGGCAATCAATGAGAACCAATGCTTGCTTCAGTAGCTACTGAACATTGACTTGTCATCTGTAAATTATACCCACCATCCAGGGTATTGTGGCTGGTAGGGGTAATTAAGTAAAAATGGAACAAACCAATTTCAAAATGTTAGCACAATTTTGTACTAGGAAACATGAAAGAACAAATAAAAAATGAAAAATATACAAAAGTTATTGTTGATCATCATTCAGTAGATTTTTAAATTGCAAATATTTTGGCACTAATCAAAGTTTTTTTTAATAATACTGAAGGCGTACTCCACACTTGCTAGATCTCTAGAACTGGAGTCTTACCATCAGATGCTGTTTACTGTCAAACTCAGGACACACCCTTTTTTTGGAGGGAAGAGAGGATATCATCCCTCACCATCTAATGCTGTTTAGTGTAATACTCAGGACACCCCCTTTTTTTTTGGGGGGGGAGATAGCATCCCTCACCATGAGATGCTGTTTAATGTTATACTCTGGACGCCCCCTTTTCATGGGGGAGATATCATCCATCACCACTAGATGCTGTTTAATGTCATACTCAGGACACCCCCTTTTTATTGCGGAGAGGATATCATCCCTTACCATCAGATGCTGTTTAGTGTCATACTCAGGATACCCCTGGTTTTTGGGGGGTTGATTGTTTGATTGTTTGGGTTTTATGGCATATCAACCTTTGTAGGTTATTTAACACAAAATTCATTTTTATCCAAACAGTTCTATTTCAAACAATTCAGTTTAGCATGATTATACAGTTTAATTGTCAAAAAAATTTCTATATCAAGCTATTCAACTTCATCAAACAGTTCTAATTCAGTTAATTCAGTTTAGTGTAAGTAGATATCTTGTTTACACACAGTTAAATGTTAAAACAGTTCTATATTAAACAATTCAGTTTAGCGTAAATAGAGTTTCAATGTCAAAATCAATTCCATTTCAAACAATTCAGTTTAGGATAAGCACGCAGTTTAAATGTAAGTACAGTTTAATTGTCAAAAACATTTCTATTTCAAACTATTCAGTTTAGTCAAACAGTTCTAATTCAAACAATTCAGTTTAGCATAAGTATACAGTTAGTTCTATTTAACCCATAGATAGGACCCTTATCAGGTGCTACCACTTTGGACCAGAGTGGACCTGGGAGCAATGACACTGAAGAGGTGCTCCACATTTTCCAAAGTTCCAACATCACTGGAACCTCACCATCAGATTGTTTAGTGTCATATCCAGGACACTACAGCCCCAGCCAACTGGGCAATACACAGAGTTAATGTCAAAACAGTTTTATTTCAGATAAGTCAGTTTAACATAAGTATACTGTTAAGATGTCAAAACAGTTCTATTTTGAGCAATTCAGTTTAGCATAAATATCCAGTTTAAATTTCAAAACAGTTCTATCTTAAACAATTTAGTTTAGCATAGATATACAGTTTAAATGCAAAAAACAGTAAAGTCAAGAAACCACGGTTTAGTTCTATTTAACCCATAGATAGGACCCTTATCAGGTGCTACCACTCCGGGCCATAGTGGACCTGGGAATGATGGCAATGAAGGGGTACTCCGCATTCCCCAAAGCTCCAGCATTACTGGAACCTCACCATCAGATTGTTTAGTGTCATATCCAAGACACTTGTTGGAGGTGTCTAACCCGTCTGCAGAGAAGCAGTCAGTGTATTCTGCAGCCCCAGCCAACTGGGCAACTTTTTTTTACAGGGAGAGGATATCATCCCTCACCATCAGATGCTATTTAGTGTCATACTCAGAATACCCCATTTTTTGTAGGGGGAGGATATTATCCCTCACCATCAGATGCTGTTTAGTATCATACTCAGGACATCCCCTTTTTTTTTTGATTGGGGTGGGGAGAATATATCATCCCTCACCATCAGATACTGTTTAGTATCATACTCAGGACATCCCCTTTTTTTTGTTGGGGGGGGGAGAATATATCATCCCTCACCATCAGATGCTGTTTAGTATCATACTCAGGACATTCCCCTTTTTTTGGGTTGGGAGGGAGAATATATCATCCCTCACCATCAGATGCTGTTTAGTATCATACTCAGGACATCCCTTTTTTGGGGTTGGGGGGAGAGGATATCATCCCTCACCATCAGATGCTGTTTAGTATCATACTCAGGACATCCCCCTTTCTTTTTGGTTGGCGAGGGGGAAGAATATATCATCCCTCACCATCAGATGCTGTTTAGTATCATACTCAGGACATCCCTTTTTTTGGGTTGGGGGGGGGAGAATATATCATCCCTCACCATCAGATGCTGTTTAGTATCATACTCAGGACATCCCTTTTTTGGGGTTGGGGGGGAGAGGATATCATCCCTCACCATCAGATGCTGTTTAGTATCATACTCAGGACATCCCCCTTTTTTTTGGTTGGGGGGGGGGAATATATCATCCCTCACCATCAGATGCTGTTTAGTATCATACTCAGGACATCCCTTTTTTTGGGTTGGGGGGGGAGAATATATCATCCCTCACCATCAGATGCTGTTTAGTATCATACTCAGGACATCCCTTTTTTTGGGTTGTGGGGGAGAATATATCATCCCTCACCATCAGATGCTGTTTAGTATCATACTCAGGACATCCCTTTTTGGGGGTTGGGGGGGAGAATATATCATCCCTCACCATCAGATGCTGTTTAGTATCATACTCAGGACCTATAAATTAGATAAGAATTGATTAGAACATTTCAAGTAATTGAATAGTTTCTTTGTCAGTTTTTTAACAAATGTATTGTCATTTGGTGTAGGAAATTTATATGTATATGTAATAACTATTATAAGACAGAAATATTTCTTATTGATTTTAATGGCATGTTAAACCTATATAGGGATAGTTTTTACTAAAAAACTGCATTCATTGTAAATTCAGATTTATATATTTTGTGCAGTTGTACAATATAAGTATTCCTATCCGATACTAATAATACGGTTTCAAGTAATTATTTATATGTAATAATTTTCATTTGTTTGCACATAATTATATGGTTCTTAGTAACTAATACTACTAAGTAACTAATAAGACTTATAATAGTTGACAATTATAGCTTCATATAACTATTCTTAATGCAAATAATTTACAGGTGTATGGTTTCAAGTATTACTATCTAGAACTAATAATTTGCAAACAGATCTATTCAACCCATAGATGGGACCTAGCTAGGTACTACAACCCCAAGTCAAAGAGGACCGGGTAGTAATGCCAATGAAGAAGTACTCCACACTCCCAAGAGCTCCAGATGCAATTTAGTGTTATACCAAGGACACCCATTTTGGGGGGAATCTTATCCATCAGCAGAGAATATAGTCAATATATTCTAGCCTCACTGACAGAGTGGACAGAGTTAGTATTAGGTAAGGGAAGTATTAGTTGCTATTGCTGCAGTTGTATCTTGCAAGAGTGGGCAGTTGCTGCTGCCACTAAAATGAAACATCTGTGTGGGAACCTGTGTTGACAAGCTGATTATTTGTAAAACTGTCACAGCTGTGCCATCCCGTCTCTTGTTATTGAGTTGTTAATCACGACATGGCAAGAAATTGAGGATTTGACAATATTACAAATGCTTACTCTCAATCCATTCTTTAATTTCAATCAATCCCCGCCTGCCTGGGTTTTTAGAAGAAGGGAAAATGTGTTTGGATTGCAAACTCTCTCTTGAAGAAGAACATATTTTAAGAGAGTGGGACATTCATCCTTAAAAAAGAGAAGATTACAGGAAGAGGGGTAAACAAGAGTGGTGGTTATCAGACATGTGGGTTTGGTGCAAACCAGGGTCTGGAGTAAGAAAGATAATAGTGCGTAAGGGAAAATGGTGTTCTTAAAATTCAAGTTGTTCAGGAGTTTGACAAAGGGGTCACATGCTGTGATGGTAGATAACAGAAAATGAGATAATATCATCTGATTTGCACAGGGAATATAGTCCCCATCCAAACTGGGTTGGCTGAGTTGTGGTAATATGACCCTAAACTATTTTGAATTACAATATCAAATAATCTTCTTACAGAAAAAAAAAAAGGTCTTGGGTATATATGTTATATTTTATAATAAAAGTTTTTATCTTTATGTGTAACATTGCAAAATATAGTAAGATACTTAAATTAACTCGATTTCAAACTAATTTGAATTGTGTCTTCTTCCATATTTACTTCATACAAAATAAGGCATTATTTTCAAAGTTGCCTAGTTCCAGTTAGAAACTCTGAGATTATTCATGCATAGATTGGAGTATCTGTGCATCGTGCTATGAGTACAATGTGTTACCCCCTGGTACTTCTCCTGAATATAAAAGTGTAGTATCTGTGTTCATAAAAATTTATCATTGTTTTAACAACAACAAAATATGGAATTTCAAAAAACTGTAAAAGTATAAACATTATAGAAATAATAAATTTATAAAATTATAATTATTCATGTTTTTACATCTTCAAACTGACCAAATTTGATTAATTTTAACAGCATGTCATCCTGCCTAGGATTATTTTATGCCAAGATGGAAAGGAATTAAATTCATCATATATTAATACTTACATTTTTTGTATTGTTGTTTCTTTTTTTTTGCGCATAGTCTTATTGAATATGAATAATTCTTAAATAGATCTATTTGAAACCATAACAGATACTCTCATTTTGGATCAGTGGATCTTGGAGTAATGGCAAAGGAAGTGCTTTTACCCATCTCCTCAGATCTCTAAAACAAGAGCTTTATCAGATGCAGTTTAGTGTCGGGACAACTCTTTTGGGGAGTTTTTCCCATCTGTAAGGGATACTGTTAGAATATGAATAGATTGAATTTCTTTGAGATAATCATATTGATACAGTTTAAAATAGAGGAATACTAAGAAAGTGTATAATCAACTTATCTTTATAAGTTCTCAAGATTTGCTATTGTTTAAATTCTAAAAATAATTTCTTATATTTTCAAAGAGGAAGTTACATAATAAACACTGAAGAAATTAAAAGAGGAATTACTTTTTGAAAAATTCAAAGTTTTAGATGAGTAAAATATTTTCAGTATTGTAGATACTCAAGTAATAAACAACCACTAATTTTTAGCCATAAAAAGGTATTTTTATCATATATTGTATACAAAGAATGACAACCTGACTTTTGCCTATGCTATCATATATTGCATGTAATGAAGGACCTCTTGTTTTGGAAATGAAAAATTGCTGTTTAAAAGTTGTTCATTACTCAAGTATATATGGAAGTCAAGTTTATTTGTTTAATTTATTGAATTTATTTTGTTTTATTACTTATATATATGTATATATATATATATATATATATATATAATTTGTTATATTTATAAATAAAGAATCCTTAATATCACTGATAGAGCGTATATATATATATATATATATATATATATATATATATATATATATATATATATATACATACAGTTGATATATATATATATATATATATATATATATATATATATATATATATACAGTTGATTCTATGTCTACACTATCTCAACTTATATATATATATATATATACATAAGTTAAGATAGTGTAGACATAGAATCAACTGTATTTGGTAACTGTTAGTTTCTTGTCTATGAGATCATTGACTCTGTGTCTACGCTATCCTAACTTACACATATTTTCTAAAAATTCCTGTTGCATATTTGAATAAAATAAAAATGATGCTAATTCTTTCATTCATCTATAAAAATAATTGGGAAGAGTTTGTTTGTTTGTCTGTCCTCAAAAGAATGCCAAATAATTTGATGTGGGGCAACTAAATTTGATATACCAACTTATTGAACCTAGGGGATAGTTTTAACAGAAGAAAAGTTCTTGATGAGGAAATGTGTTCCCTTCAAGAGAAAGTCTAACAATAAATAATAATCAGCAGAGACTATGTTGCTGCAAGATATAATTAACTGTACAGAAATTGAATTTCCAAATATCAAAAGGAAAAATCAAATTATTTGTTTCCCTATAAACTAATTATTGACATTTAATTAAACTCTACCAATTAAGTTTATGAATATTTCTTCATATTGGAGATGTAAAATAATTACATAAAATTATTGCTTAGTCAGTATTAACAATGCAGACAAAAAAAGAAAAATGTTAAATTTGATTAATCTCTTAAGTATACTTTAATTGAATTTTGAATGATACTTACTTAGTTTATCTCATGCCATAATTCTGAGAATTCTATTTTTTATGTTTAATGACTGTAACATGGACCTTTCCTATTGCCTACAGTATTGCTTACAAGTAAATACACCCCTAAAAAGATAGATAGATAGATAGATATTCACCCACAAATAAGTACACCTTAACAAATTTATTATAAAAAGTTAATTTTCTTCTAAACACTAAATTACATTAGACAGTTAAAACAGAAATTATTATGTATTATTTATAGCCAAACTCTACAGCATTTCAATTCAAAAGTATGCAGTTTTGTTTTAATATTTTTTCTTACAGAATTCCAAAGTTCAAATTAACTTTTTGTTAAAAAGATTTTTAGGGGTATACTTATTTATAGGTGATACTGTATGAGATGATGAAGGTACCATGTCAATTATATTGCCTTTATAGCATTTCTCCAGGCAATGGGAAATACTCAGTACTACTTATCTCCTCTTCAAGTGACAAAGTGTATTGGGTTACAAGTACCAGCTGAAAGTAATAATTCTTGATTATATCTATTTTTAAATACCAAAAAGCTTTGGTGTAAAATGAAAGCAGACTACTTCAGAAAGAGTTTGAACTCATTCTGTTCAGTCAATTTTCCTTGCAATTAAAAATGAAGTGACTTGCACCTCTTATGACTGTAGCCATTTATCTAAATAGAATTATTTGGTGAACACATATTGCTTACTTGAGATTAAAATTAACATTATCTTTATCTATTAAGTTTTATGTATAGTTTATTTTGATTGTATTGTAAAATACTTTAGGGTGACTTAGTGAATTTATACCAATTGTAATGAATGCAGATGTATGCAATTTTTTTCAGATCAGCCAACACTGGTTTGTCCATGGATAGGAGTCCATAGGAGAACAACACTTATTAGTTTGTCCTTACTTCTTCAGAAGTTGCCATCATGTCTTGTTTATCTTACTTGGATCAGTTAGTGAGATGGGAGGTAAGTGGCCGTACAACTGCTGTTTTGTAGGATGCTGCTTTAAGGATTTGTTCAAAACAGCATGCAGCATCTTTGCATAATTCCCATCTAGCTTTTTTAGCTGAGCAGCAAAAACTTACATTCATCATCACTGTGTGGACATTGGATGTCGTCTAGAGGGCTTATGAAGTGTGAGGGTTAATAGGGATGGATGGCAAGAGAAAGTCAAGAGAAATTGTGTTGCAAGCAAGCTGAAAGATAATAAACACTTGAAACTTGTAAGTAAATAGTAAAAGTAAAGTTAACAACCATAGTCAAGGGTGACCAGAAGGCTCCCTTTTCAATAGCAACTATAGCAAGGTGTAGGGGAGGGTGCTACTCATTTCCCTGGATCTGTAAGTAAATAGTTGCCTTTTAAAACTTGTATCTCTGATATGCAAAGTTCAATTTGAAGTTTTCTCTTTCCAGTGTAAAATATGACACTTTTGATGAAACATGGAGTGAATTTAAGTAAAGACAATAGTGAGAAATAAGAAAAATATTCAGTACTTGCTAATTTGATAAAAGGAAATGGTTGTCAATATGAATAGCATTTCTTTTATATTTTTCCTGAAGTAAATATTCTATTTTATCTATTTTTTGTTTCAAATGAAATCATCACATGAAGTTCTCGAATGATGACATCACACTAAATAATTTAATAATGGAATTATTAATTAATTGTATTCAATGGTATAAACTTTGTCAAAGTTATGTTTGGTGATTAATAATTGTTAATACAAACACTAAAAAAAATTTAGTTGACATTTTGGAGGTAAGGTGATGCATTTCATTCAATTTGAAGTCTTTCCTTTCCCCAATAAAATGATATGGCTATTCCAATTGGAATATGGAGTAAATTTTGGCTAAGACTATAGTCAGCGAGTATGAAAAGCATCCAACTCCTGCTGATTTGGTGAAAGATAAAGTAGGTCAATATGAATGTTTTATTTTTGTTTCAGCTTCATCATTTATCACAGTTCTCAACTGATAACATCGAACAAAATAATTAAATCATCCAAATAGAAATCATTATAAATCAATAGTAGAAGCCTTTTCAAATTTGTTGAATTTTGTTTCAAAATTTTTTTTGAAAATTGATAAATGCAAACCCTTCTTCTAAATAAAAATTATTCTTTTACATCTAAAATCCTAAAAGTGCTAATTGCTTACCCCAACACATTTTACAGAACATCCTACAGTTGGTGAGGGAGAGGTTGATTCATGCCTTTAACAAAATGATAAGTACAAAGAAGATGCTTGTGTCATAATGGTTATTGTTGTTGAAGTTGGACTCGGCTAACAAAGTTAAAATCTTGAATAAGGCTGTTTACATTTCACATCAAGCTAATACCCTTGAAAAAGGCATGAATCCAACTATTCTCTCTCCAGCAATGGGTAAATAGTAGGGTAAACTGGGCTCTTTATTCTTGGCAACCAGACTAGGAGAAGGAAAACTCTGAATTCAAACCTGTTGTAGACCTGGAGAGGGATGGGCTCTATCAGGCTATATCTGCTCACGACACATTACATGAGTAGCACCCATATGGCCAGAAGTTACAGAATCAATGAAATACAAAAGAAAGGCAAACGATCTCAATCAATGTTTGAACTGAGTCTGGTATTTCCATTCTTTGTGGCATTAAGCATAAAACCACATAGACCTCTTATAATTAGTGTACATAACTAATATCAATTCTCAAATGAAAGAGTTTTTAGCCGTGAAAGGTTAACCATTCTTATCTTTGGTCCATAACTCAGAGAAAATTACAGAAGCTTGGAAAGGATTTAACACTCCCATGACGATGTTACACAGGCAAGAATTCATAGTTTGCTTATTACCAGAGGGCAATTTGTCAATGATGACTTTGGATTTGCAATGATATAAATGAATTTGTTATAAAGAGAAACAAAAATGATTTTCACACATATGTTAAGACCTTAGGCAAGTCTTTCATGCCCTTGTGTCATAATTATCGAAGTGCACACCACAATGTGTGAACAGAAAATCCCTCTCGAAAGCCCAAAGTGTGGGAATCCATATAAAAGGAAAAAGTCTGTGGGCAGTTGGTAAAGCAAAGACATTGGTTAAGAGAGTGAGAGATGCCTCAGAGGAAGATTTACATTGATATTTTGATTTTTATTCAGATACATATATTGAGACATGTTGATAGTCAATACATGCTCTCTCACATACACACAGACACACACATATATATATATATAAACATATATTTATACACACATGAATAAAGATATATTTACACACAGACACACACACATATATATATAAATATATATATATATATATATATATATATATTTACACACACATATATATGTACATGAACACATGCATACATAAATATATACATATATATACATACATATATATATATATATATGATATATATATATATATATATAAAAATATGTACACACATATACATATATACATGCACATGTGTACATATATGTATACACACTTATATGTACGTACATAGTAGAGAATGAAGAAAGGCAGACTTACATACGTATGTATATTAACACACACACACACACACACACACACACACACACATATATATATATATACATGTATGCATACATACACACACACACATATATATACATACATGTATACATATATATAGTTATACATCTATATATATATACACACATATACACACATATATACACATATATAGATATACATCTATAAATATATATATAAACACATGTATACACAAATATATACACATACATATATATGTATATTCACACACATGTATACATAAATATATATATCCGTATACATGCATATGTATACATATATGAATACAAACATATATATATATATACATACACACATATACGTACAAAGTATACATGTATCTAAACACGCACATATAATACACACACACAGAGTTATGTTACAGGAGCTATACACTTTGAGGTAATTCCCAATACCATACACATGTAAGAGTATACAGACACATTTCACTCATGCATACATACATTCATACATACATACACACACATATATATATATATATACTCACACATATATATCTATACATACATATGTACATATATGACATATATATACACACAACTATATGACAGGAATGATACACTTTGAGGTCATTCCGAATAACATACACATGTATATACTTACAGGCATAAACACACACATATGTATGCTCACATACACACACAATCACATCATATATATATATATATATATATATATATATAGAGAGAGAGAGAGAAAGACATATACACTCACACACAACTATATATATATATACATGCACACACATATATGTATATATATGTATATGCACACACATACATGATATATACACACATTGACAGATATAAGTCATACATATATGCATACATATATATATGCCACACATATATATTCCTATGCATATGTATATATACAGAAATATGGTAAGTGTTAGGAATAAAATTTGCTGCTATGTGAAAAGAAAGACAATATGGAAAATCAAATAAACAGCTTCTTCAAACAAGGTTTGTCCAGAAAGTATTCAGCTATTTTAAATATCTCATGAATAATCATATACAACTTAGATGTAACAGACAGGACCTTAATGCATACTTATAAACAAACACTCTCATGTAAGGTTACTCAAATAGGTGGCAATTTCAAATTCATTGAAAAGTCAGGACAACATTCTGCATAGTTCAAGTATGAATGATTATTCTTAAATTAGTATCTCATATTGACAAAGGAATTCTTAGAGGAACTCCTGACTTCAAAACCCATAAATTTGTTGATTAGCAGAGAAAGAATAATGCTGATGTATAAAAATATAATCTGCTTCTTTTCTTTCCATTTATTACCTGAAATGAAAGTATGGGTAGAGTGAGAAAGGGTCAAAGATGGCAGGGCTTGCATGTACAAAGGCGGACGATATGTATCTTCAGTAAAACCTCTCTACCTTTCTTTTTCATTGTCTACTTTCATGAGACTGGTACAGGGCCACCTCAAAGCATTGAATCATCTTCATTTTCCCTCGCTTCTCTACTTTCACAAGTCTCATACAGAGCCACCCTAAAGGCATCGAGTTATCTTTGTTTCTTCTCACTTCTTTACTTTTGTGAGTCTCGTACAGAGCCATCTCAAAGCATCGAATCATCTTAGCTTTCCTTGCTTCTCTACTTTCACAAGTCTTGTACATCTCAGGCTTTTCTCTCCCTCTCAACTCTTGATAGTCTGATGCAAGGCCAGAGCCCCAAGTGATGTGACTTCTAGTGGCTGTCTTCTGTGGTCTTCTCTCCGGTCTCAGCTTGTCTCTGCTGGTTATATAATATTCCAGACTCTCATGGTCACCCGCCTCATCCTGTCTGTCACATATGAATTGCACACAGACAGACCCACTTCTAGCATGTCATCCATGCATATCTGCTCAGGAACAACCTACATCCTGTTTACTTTAAGCAACAGGTACATTTCCTGTTATGCCACCCATGCAATTTTCATGGTATATCAAAGGGATCTTCAAATCAATATCCAACAAATTGATATACAATCTTGGTATGAGATTTACACCATTATTGACACAGGTTACCAATTTTATTCAGATGACTCTGCACTGTTTTCTGTATTATATATATATATATATATATATCTTTAAGAAAAAAGACAAAACTGGTTACATTAGGATTATAAATTTATTTCCATCCTGTTATGTATTTTTGAGTACTATATATATATATATATATAAAATAATAAATAAATATATATTAGATATATATATTTAATTCATGGAATGGTATAAGTAGGGATATATTGTATTACAATATATCCCTACTTATACCCATTGTGATTCTGGTCTACCATATTATAACCGTTTAAATATACTTACAAATCAAATCTTTATTCATTCCCCTCGACATGCAATGATGATATTTTGTTCCTTAGCTATAGTCACCTACATATACAGAAATAAAATAATGTAGCAAAAATAAGATACACCAACAAATTTATATCCAGTTAAAACAACACACAGCGTTTGTACATTCACATACACTATATGCCACCCACACATACACACAATAATACTCAACTATAACCCACACAAACACACGCATACACCCACACACACTCACATACTTACAATCACACGTAAAGATTCCAACAAAATTCCAACGGTTTTTTACTTTATTTTTTCGACTTTCGATTCATTTCATTTTGCTAACTGCTTGATGATTATTGTTTTGTAAAAAACTCCATGAAACTCAGGGGTCGCAGTCTAAATTCCATGAATTAAATATATATATCTAATATATATTTATTTATTATTATTATATAATTGGTCTATCCTAGATATTGAGCACTCTCCATATTATATTGCACTTGGTTCCACACAAACTCACAAAGTGATTTAGTAACATCCAACACTGTTATAATTTATATATATATATATATATATATATATACTGTGCAGAAAATTTAGGCAGGTTTAATACCCTCACAAAAATTCCATATACTATTAAAGGAAATGAAAAAACTAATGTTCAAAGATAATTTCAAATTTTGATTCATTAATCCATAATGCATTCTTCCTTTGCTAAATGGTCCATTTCTTGTGTTTTTGTCTGTTTCCTTATCTTAAATAAGGTTTCCTTCTTGCCACTCAACCATGAAGGCCTTCTTTCACAAGTGCTCTTCTTCTGATGGTTGAAGAGTGAACTTGGGTGCCAGATGTTTGAGCCAAATTCCGGACAAGATTTAGTTCTATTTCTTAAAGATGTTATCCTGAGATATTTACAATCACTTTTAGTAAATTTTGTTGGCCTTCCACACTTCTTTCTGTCTTTGAAAACCCCAGTTTCATTCTTTCTCTTAATTATTTCTTGTACTGTACACCAAGAAACTTTCAATATTTTTTTATGTTTTAGCCTAAGATGTCCCTTTCATGGTAGAATATAATTTTATGTCTTTTTTCATCAGATACTCATGGCATATTGATGATTCATGTTTGGAAATATACAATTTTTAAGATGAATAATTGAGAGAATTTATCAAAAAACTTAAAACAGTTCTTGTTTTGATAAATATTATATATTTGATTAATAGTAAACATTCTAAAACCTTATAATGATAAACAGATAACAAAAATATAGCATAAAATGAACACCTTTACATTAGATAAACATCTTAAAGTAAGTCTATATCATATAGTGAAAATATGACTGAAATTAAGAATTCTTTATTATGCTAATCTTTGAATTGTTTTTATTAATATATTAAAGAATTATTGTATCTAAATGTTCCTAAATGTATTAATTACAATATATTCATTGATTATCCTCAAAAATAGTATTCCTTATTTAAAAATATACACCTGCCTAAATCTTTTGCCCAGTAGTATATATATATATATATAATGTACACACTGTATATATATATATATATATATATATATATATATATATATATATATATGTCCAGGGAGTACCCAGCCATTCTGAATGTTTTAGTCTTAAGAACCATATGTACAGCCTTGATGTAACAGAGAGGACCTTACTGCACATGTGTAACCAAACACTCTCACATATGGTTTGTCAATTGGCTGTGTGATACTATTGAGTGAACTTGTGCACAGTAAGATCATTGCTTAGACATAATTATGCAGGGATAATTAAAGGATTATTCAATCAGTGAAACTCTTATAAAATCTTGGGATTGACACTTCAAATTTGACTGGGAATTCATTGAAACTGAATCACATGTTGGAAAGCTTTCAACAAATAGAAAATCCCAAAATATCAAATGTGATTGATAGTACAAGAATTTGAGAGATCTGGGCAATCCCATGGGCTTCCTGACTGCCTATTCTTGTACTAAGTTTATTTTTGGCAAAAAACCTGATAGACCTTCTACAGCCTAGATTCAGTTTTATGAAAAGTTTGGATTTTCCAAAGTCAGAACTGCAGTTGAAGGGGAAGAAAATGCAGCAAGGCAACTGACATCAATCCCTGCAAACTGTTTTGAAAGGTGGAACGTATATTGGGATAAGCAGAGGGAGAAAATACTTTGAATAAGCATTGCCTAAGTTAACCTACTTTTATATATATATATATATATGGAGCGATGGCATAATGGTTAGTATTTGTCAATGGTTTGGGAGACTGGGATTCAATCCTCACAAAGACTCAAAAAATGGATCAAGGGTAAGTGGAGCAATCCAATCCAGGAAAAGAAGTAGCACCCTCTGCTACACCTGACTGCAGTAGCTATTGAAAAGGGAGCCTTCAGGTTGCACTCAACTACTATTGGCTAACTTACAAACTTACTTTTCTAAATTAATATGGTTATATTGTTTATAAATAAAGTGTGCTCAATATCAGTGATAGAGCATATGCAGTTTTAATAGTATAGACTTTGAGTCTAAACTATTAAAATTAGATTATATATATATATATATGAATTTTCCCTTGATCAAAGAAAACTATCAATCAGCTATTTTGTTGATTAATGATTTTAAAAAATCAGTAAGCTCTTTTGAGAAAATTCTTGGACAAAAGTATTTCATATATTTTTAAAAAAATGCATTTTGATATTTCCATATTGTTGGTCAGGTGACATATATGCACAATTTAACAGTTAAATTTAGGTATAGGCTTAAAAAATAAAATCTAGTCTATATCTGACTTTCCAAATCTTGAAAAAAAGAGCCAAGATGGTTTAGTAAGTCTTTTTTATAAAAATTATATTTATTTCTGAATGCTTAAATCTTGATATAATTCTAAAGTGAGTGTATTCAATTTTATAATTCATCTACTTTCAAATTTTCTACAATTAAATTATAAAGTAAATGAGAAAGCAAGAAGGATACATAATCTTTACTATGATTTGGTAGATCGACATATGTTGCAACAGTGAAATTATTGAAATTATCCTTAATATTCATTTTATGGATATTAAAATCTAGAACTAGCTATATAGAGATATTCAGAACCACACACACACACACACACACACACACATATATATATATAGTGTTTCAGGTTTGCATTATTCATGGTGAAACAGTACTCAACATCAGAAATAGAGCATATGTGGACAGAGAAATCAACACTGCATGATGACTATCAGTTTCATGCTGACTGAGATCTTCAGATCAACAAGAGAATAAAGAACAAATCAGCAACAAACTGACACAACACTATATATGGATACCTTGATGTGTTTGTGAATTGGAAATTTATCTTGACATCAGAAAAATACTAACTCAACATCCTAGTCTTGGTTAGGCAACCAATCTAGGAAAAGGAAACCCTCAATTCAAACAAGCTGTACTCAACTAACAATTTGACCTTGTACCACATCCTATCCATACAGGAAGGCTTTGGTAAATACAAACATTCTTGTCTATAAACCATGATAAGAACAAAAATATTGCAATGTTGGTAAAAGCCATAATAAACTTCCTATCTGAAATAAACAGCCATCAACATTGCATTCTGGATAGAATGAATCTCCTAATTACTATAAAAAAAGCTCAACTTATGTGGGTTATTTAATGTGACATTTCTGCAAGGAAAAACATGTTACTGATGTTGGATTTACTATTCAGATTTGTCTATTTGGAGCTTTGACTGGTTTTAATGATGAACTGGATTGAGTAATCTTTTTTTTTTACTCGGGACTTGATATCAATCATTAAACTGGAATGAAACCTCTTTTCACAAGTTTATTCTTTGTATTAGCATGTAATGTCATACCTTCCAACATTTACAAAGTTTATATAAGTTTGGCATAAGGTCAAAAGTATGGGATATCCAGTGAGAATCAAGCTTTCTCATAACAGTCTACTAGCCTAGTTTGTTGACCATTGCACCATATGAAGGGTCCAAGAGAAAAATATTTTAATTGATAGAAAAGCCAAGATATTCTTTCACTAGAAAGAAAACTATGAAAGATTAAAAGCAGAAAGATTTTTGATCATCAAAAACATGGAAAAAAAGAAAGAAAAAAAAAAACAAAGTGAAAAAAGAAAGTAAGATTTCGAGTTTACAGACTTACAATTTTAATAAACAATTAACTTTAGTAAAATAAATGAGTGAAAGGAAATTCTAGACAACACATCAGGTGTTCATGACTGGCAAACAACATTAAATGGGGAAAAAAAAACTAAGATGAAAAAATTCAGAAAGCAAAAAATATAAAGTAAGAAATGAAAAAAATAATCGACCTAATGGACAAAGACGAAAATTCTACTGATACTTTACACTAAATAATTCACATGCAATTCAATTAAAAATGCTCCCCCTCCAATTACATTCACTTTCACATACACACATGCACATTATATATATATATATATATATATATATATATATATATATATATATATATATGTTGTGTGTGTGTGTGTGTGCGCGGTTAAAACAGGTATATTTTTAGACATATAGTAAACACACTTCATGGATTGGGGTGTATGTGTGTGCATATATATATATATATATGTGTGTGTGTGCTATATATATATGTGTGTGTGTGTGTGTGTGTGTGTGTGTGTATCTGTCTGTTTGCCGGTGTTTATGTCAGAGAGATAAAGATGAAGGGGAGAGAGAGAGTTTTTAAGTTTAACCAGATCTGACACAATACCTAAACTATGGTTTTATGATTGAAACTTACTAGGAAAGGTCTGCAAGCTTTGTAACACAGATGCCCTATCATAAGCAAGAATAGATAATATATAAATACATATATATATATTCTGATTTAGATAGAGTGATGCAGATTGGTTTCATTCACTATAACTGTAAATTACAGGATATATATATATATATTAACACAGATAAATTTGCATAATTTCATATAATTGTTAATTGACTTTTGATCTAAAATTTTCATTGTATTATGTTCCAGCTATATGATGAATAGAAAGGTTTTTGGTTAAGTGCTTTAAGAAAGAAGGAGATTATGTGGAGAGAAATATTTGTTGCTTTAACTAAATGCTATTTTATCATATGGCTATAGACTTTTTTGTAGGACGTCCAAAAATTACAAACATATGTACACCAATGTAATTTTGTATGCATATATGAGGGTGAGGCAAAAAGTTCATCTGATGATGTTATATTTGCTGTTGATGCTTTTTTAACAATGGGAACCAATTACGGCAACACCAATGGTAGAAGTACATGCAACACAAGAGGGACTATGTTGAAAAATAAACATCATTACATCACATTCCATCAGAGTATATTGGTCAGCCTATGAACTTTTCGGCAGATCAATATGCATAAGTTAATTTTAAATACATATATTTCAACATTTTTATGAACACAAAATAGACATGCACATATATACAAGTATACACTTATATATCTCTGAATATATACACATATATATATATATATATACATTTAGTATGGAGGAAGTTTTATTCAATGTGTATATATATATATATATATATATATATATATATATATTATATGTACATACACACACACATACACATATATATGCAATGTGTATATAATCAATATATATATATGTGTATATATGCATTGATATATATAATACTCATATATATATATATATATATATATATATATATATATATAAGTATATATACCTATAATTCATGGACTATATTCATACTTATATATATACATTTGCATATGTATAATATGCATTATAATACACTTATTTGTCTTTTTCAATTTATATCTCTCTATATATCTATGTGATTGTGCAAGAGTATATGTGTGTGTGTATGTGTGTGAGAGAGTATATACCATTATTTACAATATATATTACAGACATAGATTTCTGTGCTTATAAATGTATCCACATAAATGAGTAGATTCCTTTTGAAGCTGTTTTTTCACTACTTTACCTTCTTCCATTAGAAACCGCCTTTTTTTTTTTTTTTTACTTTTACACTGACATTGTCTTGAAAAAATTGCTTTTCTTGAACACCTGTTGAGATGTCTGACTCTTCAGTTTTTACAATCTTCAAGGTTATCTTCATCAAAAGAGAAACCATGGTTTAGCTTTCATAGAAATAGAGTTACTGCTCATAATTCTTGTTTGTTTAATACCACTGAAATACTGAAGTCACATTTATGATATAAACTTTGTTAAACAGGAAATTCTAAGACATAAAAGATGAAGATAGCACAGGAAAACTGTAGATTATTCCATCAATTTTGTTGTTCAATTTAAAATATCTTAGCTCATCTATTTTTCAGCTTTCTCTTAGAGATACTTAAATGTTGTTCAGTCATTTTTATTTCCTTACTATAAAATATCACAATAAAATATCACTATAAAATATTACTATAAAATATCATTATTTGCAACTCAAATATGCCTCACCTCTTGTTATGAAATAACCTGAGACAAGTTGATATGCAATTAAAAACAATCAGTCATGCTTCCTTACTTCTCTTTGTTGAGTAATTCAAAAAGATTTCAGTAAGCCAATGCTCATTTATTCTCACCAACATAAATGCTGTTGTTGAGCAAAACTCATAGGCAAGCAGAAATACTGACCCAGATGTAAATCTAGTCATTTACGCAAATAACTTTGCTCTTTTCTTAGATAAAAATAATTCACTTCAGAATTTCACTCGCCTATTTATTGCTACAATAAATACTTTGTGATTATTCCATGATTTTTTATTATTTTAAAATATTTTACTAGGATTACTTCAAAGTTTTGCAATATTTTACTAACATGAAGCACAGATCAACAGTTTTTGCCAAGGTTGTGAATGTGACAAACCACACTACACTGTGAGATGCCGATTTCACCTGATACTCTCCTATTTCTACTAACTATATTTGCCTCCATGGCTTGGAAAAAAGCTTCAAAATCCACAGTTTTAGTCCTACCTGACTTTGTCTGATTATTGAAGTACTTGCAACCCAAGCAAAAATTTCTTGAACCATCTGGTTACTGTAATTATGATCAACTGCTCATAACACAACAATTCTTTTTGATTTTTTCTTTGATTTGATTTGGTTTTATGGTATATCAACTATTGCAAGTTATTCAATGCCAAATCCTGTTTTTATATATTTGTTAAATATATCATTTGTAAACACATTTTGTAGATACACACATTTAAATGATCAAATAGTTCTATTTCTAACAAATTAGCATAGGTCAACAAAGTTAAATGGTTCCAAGTATTGCAATGTAATTTTTTTACCTTCAGTTAAATGATCAAACAGTTCTATTTCAAACAATTCAATTTAACATAGGTCATTTATTTGCACTCACTTTAAATGTGAAACAGTTCTATTTGACCCATAAACAGGACTCTATCAAGGGCTACCACTTCGGGCCAGAGTAGACCTGGGAGCAATGGCAATGAAGGAGAAGTCTGCATTCCCCAAAGCTCCAGTATTATTGGAGCCTCACCATCAGATTGCTTAATGTCATATCCAGAACACTCATTGAGGATGGGGGTGTTATCCTTCTGCAGTGATGCAGTTGGTGTATTTTACAGCCACAGCCGACTAGGCTCAAATGTTTTTGAGTGCTTCCACAACATTATAGCATAAGTTCTCAAATTAGACAACACTACACATTTATCTGTGCAACTTTCAAATCACACATGACAGAGTAGAGCAAGTCACACTGTCTCAGCATAACAACTCTTACAATATGACTAATGACAGCGAGTATGCTCCATAGCTTAAACTGTTTTGGTCATGTAACATGAAACAAACTAACATATACTAAAAGAAACAAACTAACATATACTAAAATATTGCAAAACTTTTCACTCACCCTCATTGTTAATCTTCAGATTTCTCCCTAGGAATTTTTAAATGTTGCCCAAAAGTTTTTATTTCATTACTAAAATATAACACAGTTCACAGATCAAAATTTTGTCCTGGAGAAGATCTTATATAAATCATTTTTTCTAAATCTTTATAATAAGAACAACATATAAAGTTATAATTCTGAATAATCTATTTTATGTATAAAACACAATGTGTCTATATATATTGTTATGCTGTTCCTCTTTAGCCAGAACTATTTTATTTTTAAAAACAGGCATGGGTAAATAAGGTCATGACCTTGGATTCTGGGAAGTTGAGAGAGAGAGAGAGAGAGAGAGAGAGAGAGAAACCAAGACTGAGTGGATGCAAACTTGATATTGGAAGAGACCTGTCCAGAACAATCTAGAATAAATGAACCTTTGATTTTTTTTTCTGTGACATTTTTTTTATCTATATTTGTTCTTTAGGCTTAACAAAAAAGAATTTTTTTGTTGGTTTATATTGCCTATGCGGCGCTCATGGTATACTGGTTATTGTTGTAGGAAATGGACACAGTGATCCAAGTTCAAATCCTGAAAAAGGCTGTTTGTATTTCACATAGCACTAATACCCTTTGGAAAGGCATGCATCAAACAATCCTCCCTTTAGCTATGGGTTAATAGTAGGTAAGGCAGTGCTCTTTTATGTTGGAATGGCAATCAGTCTAGGAGAAGGAAACTCTGCATAAAAAATTGATCATATCACATCTTGCTAATGTGGTAAATGTATATATCTCTCATGAGGAAACTGCTAACCAATTGAATTGTGTATCTCTGTTTCTGTACTTTTATTCATTAAAGGCAAGAGGCTTCCCATGATTCCTTTATCAAAATTCCTCTCTAGATTGCTATTTACATTGATAAAATGAAAAAGGCTCACATAAAACACACTTATTTACTTGAATCTGTATTTATTTACAAATGATTATCATCATTAGTTATTTGAAACTATGTAATTGACTTCAGCATTGAATAACCCAACAAGGGTTGATCTGCCATAAAACCATCAACCTATCACATTGATTTATCACAGTCAAATATGATTTCTAAATCTAAATGTTTCTCTGATACCTAACATATATTTAGTAGACTGAGTCTACTTACTACTTGAAATGCAATCAACTTGTTAGAGACATACTGTTTTTCATCAGTTTGTATAGCCAACTCCATTATATTTTGAATAACAAATTCTCATCTAATTCAACTCTTTTGTAAATGCCTTTCTTTTTTCTTTTCAATCTTAGCAGTGAGCATTTATCTCCTTTCTTCATTGATGATAACAGTAAACTTTTTAGTCTCCTCCTCATCACCTATTACCAAACTCTACCCGTGTCTTTCTTTCCTTCTTCTCTGTCTTTCTGACTACCACCCCACTTATTGCTGTATTGGTCTGAATTCTGCATTTAACACTAATGGCTCCTTATTAACTCCACAGTAATATATGTGTGCAAAACAGTGTAAATGTCAAGTGAAATGCGTATCTTAAAGTACATTGCATTGTTACACTTTATTTACAAGGAGACACAGAGACAGTTGTAAGTAGAAGAAAAAAGAAATGATTTCATGGTAGTTTACTTTGATTCTAAAAAGAAGTAGATTTATGTTTAACCTGCTGAAAATTGTTCTTTTCAAAAGGATAATTATGAATTATACAACCCAACAACAAAAAAAAGCAAGGAAATCTTTTGGTTTGCAGTCAAGGATTTTGTTATTTACTAAGCTTACTCAGTCTGACTCACAGGGCTTGAGTTACTTATAGCAGTAGATATTACAAAGTGGTCACTCATATAGGTTCAGACCAGGCTTGTTAGTGCTTAACTTTAAAGATCTGATGGAAACTGGTACTTTTAATGTGACTTGACTGTAAGGCTTTGCTTTTCACAAAGCTTTGCTTAGTCAAGCATACAGGTCTTAGGTTGCTTATAGTTACTGACTGATTTAAAGTATTTTGTAGGAGTTGAATTGAAAAATGACATTAGTTTTATATATTAGGCTTTTGATTTTTAGATAAATGAATAATCTTTAGATTATGATTTTACTCCATTTTTACCATCAGTGAGAAAGTAAACATAACAAAATAGATATCATTGTTGGAACCAAATTTATATCCTGAATGATGTTATTTACCTTTCACTATGTGCCACAGGGAAATGCAAATATCTTTCTCTTCCTTTATCCTCAGCAATGAGTGGTAAAAAGCAGTCTGGCCTCTTTAGTCTTGGTAAGGCAACTGGTTTCAAAAGAAAAACCAAATTCAAATCAGTTAGCTGTGCCACCCCATAAAAAACTTATAAAATTGGTTCAGAAAACAAGTGGAGAAATAAGCAGCAGATTGCTGACTTCATCTTCTCACAATAATTTTCCCCCAAAATATTTTCTCTGTCTCTGTCTCTGTGTGTGTCTCTCTCTCTTAATATATATATATATATATATATAATGGTTATTGGTGTTTAAAAGAGAATTGGCAAACTAAGTTCCAATTCTAGCTGAAGTTGTTGGCATGCATTTTGTTAGCTCTGGTTGAAATAGAAGGATAAACTTGATTTTATCCTTGGTGTGCAACCAGTTTAGAAGAAATACAACTCTGAATTCCAAACCATTGATGACAAGTTTAACAGACTAGCAGTAGATAACAATTGCTCAAGAAAACAACTGACTATTGACTTCATCACACACCATGACACCCTCCTGGTGTCATGGTGTGTGATGGTTAGAAGAAATATACAAATAACAACCGACAGTTGATGACATATGCAGCAGGTTTTGGTCAATATTTTTATCCTTTAACATTGTGTTTATCTAATCCAGTCATTAATCTAATCTTATCTTTGATATTGTATTGAAAATGTATTCATTGCTGAGCAATTAATTAGTTAATATGAGCATTTCCAACAACAATAACTATTATGCCACGAGTAGTTACATTCCATGATGTAAATGAATTTATTACCACACATTAACTTTTTTAAAACTATTGTGTAACTAAATAGTCCTTTAATTATTACAACTAGCTGAAAACCCACCCTTGGCAGGTTTTTAGCATGTTGATTCAAGTAAAATTACTAAATTTATACAACCCATTTTTTGGCAGCCATAAACACAAACATAACACCAAAATATATTTTTGCAATGACTTAAGAGTTAATAATTAGTGTTAAAAGTAAACATTTATGGCCTCCGGGTAATTATTCTTAGTACAGTACATGTAGACACAACAGGACAACTTTAAAAGTCTTAACTGTGATCGTATTCTTAGTGAAACAAGTGTATCTTATTTTAGAGTCAAACCTTGAAGACCAAAATTAGTCTTGCAGACTCTGCAGAAAACTTGTGCAAAATTTAAGTTTCTACCTGGCGCAATTATGTCTAAGTCGTCAAAAATTTCTTGTGGAACCATAAATCAGAAAATTATGAAAAATTAGTCTAAAAAATACTTGATAAGTCACAAAATTTGGGAACATAAGAATACACTTGTTCATTATAACTGCCAATGCATTTCTATGATGTCACAGTCCTGCATATTAGCCACCAAGGCTATTGGAACTCTCACCAAATATTTCTATAGGATATCGATGATTTTAGAGAAGGACAAGGAGAGATATGTTATAAGAATATAACTTATTATCATTATTGGCTGATTTTTACATTTTAACTTTGTTGGATTATTTAATGCCAGAATAATTTTTTGTGTCGGGGTGGGGGAGAAAAGCAATTATATGATTTAAAATATTTTTATCTAATTCTAATAATCTATATACAATTTTATGCATTGATGATAACAGTAAACTTTTTACTCTCCTCCTCATCACCTATTACCAAACTATGCTCGTGTCTTTCTTTCTGACTTCCACCCCACCTATTGCTGTATTGATCTGAATTCTGCATGTAACTAATATTCAACAAGTATACATACTAAATTCATCACACTATTTTTCCACTGCGAGGCATACTCCTCTTTTGAGGGTGTATCCTCCGATCATCGAATAGTCATGGCCAAATTACGACTAAGCCTACGAAAAAATGCCACACGAACAGTGACCACTAAGCACTATGACTGGGCCCTACTTAACAACAGAGATATTAGAGATAGATATGTATTAGAATTAAGAAACAGATTCGAGACACTACAAGAGAAGACAGAAAAAGGTACCCCAAATGACGAATATGAGAATTTTGTTGAAGCACACCTCGAGGCGGCATCAAAGTGTATTCCAACAAAACCTAGAACTAAATATAGAGTCCCTTGGGAAACGTTAGCGGTTAGAGAAAAATGTGCACTCGTGAAAACTGCCTCCAAAAGCTATCGGAAGAACCCAACAAACACAAATTCCCGAAAACTAGAAAAGGCACAATATCAATTAGCAGGCATATATCTAAAAGAACAGACGGAATACATACAAAATCAGATAGATAAGATTAGAGACTCGGTGGAAGATAGGCAATCTAGGATAGCCTGGCAAACAATAAACGAAGTGAGTAGAAGGAAGAGCACAGCCAAAGCAAAATTGAAAGCTGCAAGCCAACAAGAAAGAGTAAAACTGTGGAAACAGCATTTCGAAAATCTACTAGGAAACCCACCGAAAGTAACGAATGAACTGATCACCAGAATTATCAGTAAGCAATTAGACATTAAACTAGGACCGTTCACCAAAGAAGAACTCGACTCGGTTCTAAGAAAAATTAAAAATAGGAAAGCTGCAGGGCTGGACGAGATCCCCCCAGAAGTATGGAAGACCAGACAATTCGACGACATACTGCTCCGACAATGCAATGCAGTCTATAATCAAAATAGGATAGAAAGATGGATGAAGGGATGCATCCTTCCTTTCCTTAAAAAGGGTGACCTCGGATTAGCCAAGAACTACCAAGGTATAATACTTACATCCATAGCAGCCAAAATCTACAATGCCCTACTACGAAACCGCATAGAACCCAAAATAGACAACATCCTTAGGAAAAACCAAAATGGCTTCCGAAGAAATAGATCCACAACCTCACAAATATTGACCATCCATAGAATCCTTGAAGGCATATGGGCAAAAAACCTACTGGCGACATTACTATTTGTCGACTTTACCAAGGCTTTCGATTCCATACACAGAGGGAAGATGGAACAAATCCTACTGGCATACAGCCTACCAAAAGAAACCGTAGCAGCAATAACGATTCTCTACAGAAACACCAAAGTGAAAGTGCGTTCACCAGATGGAGACACAGAATACTTTGACATTGTTGCAGGAGTACTACAAGGAGACACGTTAGCCCCATACCTCTTTATCATCTGTCTAGACTATGTGCTTAGAACTTCGATTGACAAAATCAGAGAAAATGCCTTTGAACTGACAAAGAAAAGAAGCAGAAGGTACTCCGCAAAAACAATTACCGATGCCGACTATGACAATGACATAGCGTTACTGGCGAATACACCTAACCAAGCCGAAACACAACTGCATAGTTTGGAACGAGCCACCACAGGCATTGGCCTCCATATCAATGAACTCAAAACTGAATATATGTGCTACAACCAAACAGGCGAAATTTCCACACTAGACAGAACCTCTTTCTAATACAAATAATTTGCACACAATTATATGGTTTAAAGTATTTCCATCTGTTGTAATATAATCTGTTATCTAATATCCGTGTTTGCGTTTTCATTAGTGACCCTTTTCAGGGCCACTAATGAAAACGCAAACACAGATATTAGATAACAGATTATATTACACAAGAAAGATAGAGTTACATAGAAAAGGTAAGAAGTCTTGTACTGTTCAGATAACACCGATATTGATCTGCCCCTCTGGCAGCGAAATCTCTAGTACTAATAATGGTGAGAAGAATCCATTATGGTGAGAAGGGTAAGGCTCCCAGAACACTATTGAATATCTGTAATTCATACACAATTATAATTATTTCAAGTAATTAGTTCTATTTAATCATAGTTATTTGTTTGCAAATAGTTATATTCTTTCAAGTAACTAATAATGATTATCCTTTGTAAATAATTAGATTCAAATAACTATTATTAATATAGATAATTTATTGTTATCTGGCATCAAGTATTATTTCCTATTACAGCTAATAATTTTGAAACAGATCTATTTGACCCATATATGGGAATGTAACAGGTACTACCACTCCAGGTCAGAGTGGACCTGGAAGTAATGACAATGATACTCTGAAAAGTTCAAGAACTGAAATTTTACCAATGAATTCAGTGTCAAACTCAGGACACCCCTTTTTAATGTGTTCTTTTCCTCTGTTAGTTATGCAGTCAGTTTATTTTAGGGCAAACTGTAGCCCATGGGTGACATGTGGCCTGCACTTCTTTCTTAATGGACCACCTAAGACTTCATTTCTTTTTATAGAAAAGATCTTCTTACCAAAGAGAAAAAAAAATCAACTTTTCCCTAGTTTTAAGGGATGCTTATATGCATGGTCTTTTTGTATTTTTGAGTTACCTTCAACATAAAATTACCTTGAATTTTTTAGAAGTGCAGCCTGCCTGATGATGAGCAATGTCTGATGTGGTCCACTTCAAGAAAAAGGTTGCTTATATCTGTTATAGGCATTACTGGTAGGTGAACAAGATATAGAGGAGAAAGCAAAGATATCAAGACAGATATATGATGACAGATTACTATTCTGCAGATTCTATTCAAGAGAAAATTTTATAGAAATTTTCTGTGCATTCTTTATGTCTATTTGAATCTGATTACTTTTATGTCATATATATTGGATCTAACAACCTACATGCTTTGCATATATATTTATACATCTATGCAAAGAGGATTTTAGTAATAGATTGATTAAACATTTTAACTGGAAGATTTCATATTTTTTTAAAAGTTTTTCTATGATTGGAGGGACAGCAATGATTACTTCTATTTTCAAGCATTTTTTAGGATTTTCATTAAAGTTGTGAAAGTTTATAATAAAAATGAATGTAAAATTAATTCCAGCATTAAATCCAAAATCAGTCCAATGACCAGTTACCAAAAGATCAAAAGATCAAATCAGAAGCATATATATATATATATAATCAATTTACACATTTCATAGTCCTATTCTGTCAATAAGTCATATATGTAAAAATGCCAGGAGCTGTGATGACTGAGCAAGCTGAAAAGCCAAATAGGGAGATTACATAAAATTAAAGCCAATCTAGGAAAACTGATAGATTCAGAATCATCATCTCAATGTTGTATTAAAATCTCTGTAATGACATTGCTGATAACCAGTGATATCTAAGTTTGAAATTACCTTCATCACCTGCTATTTTATCGAAGCTAATATAAATTCAGTTAATTAATTGCATAGAATTAGGTGTTAAAATTGATTAACCTTATAATACTCCATGAGTACTTGGATCTTATATGAGTTTTATTTAAATTTGTATAGTTACTCTTATTACATTCACAAATTATGTATCAAAACGTAATTTAGAATAACTTTTTGCATAGTCGGTGTTCTTATTTTTAGACAGCAGCAAATTCATTTAGTTATTCAGAGAATTTCAATGCTGTAGAGTATGGTGATAAACAATAACTAATAATATCTATTTTGATTGTCCACTAAAAATAATGAAATTTTTGTCTCTTGGGCTTAAAAAATAAATTAACTTCTTATCAAAATTGTTATTTAGGAATGATACTGTCTCTTGAGCACAGTGAGAATTTGGATGATTAAAAATTATTTTTAATACATATACAGATCACAAAAATTTTCATTTGGTTAGAAATTGGATTGAAAATTCTATTCTATAAGTTAAAGCATTTCAAATACATTCTTTTAATGATAATTTTGGTTTGATGTATCATCTTTGATGGGATATAGTTAAAAATATATATATATATATACACATACATTTATATACAAAATTATATATATATATATATGAACATACACATATAGATAGATAGAATGATGATAGCTCAGGGTTTAGAAATCTGACTGATGTAAAGTCTGCTGGGTGTCAATCTTGGCTTGAAACACCTCACAGGTCTAGCCACACTGCAAAGTTGTGATACAACAAAACAGTCTGTCTGTGGATGACAATATATATATATATATATATATGTGTGTGTATGTGTGTGTGTGTGTGTGTGTGTGTGTGAACATATAAAGGTTGTTCAAAATGTTCTAAGCCACATCTAAGAAGAAGAACTGTCGCTGAACATTTTTACCTGAGAAATTTAGGATAAGCAACTATATGCTGTTTGGAACAAATCCTGGAAGCAATATCCCATGATTAGCCTATCTGATTTTCTGCCACTTTAAAGAACCTCAAATACTTTGGTGAGATTATGATAATTTTTGCTATGAACCAATTCCAAATAATGTTGAGTTTATTTTCACAGAAAAAAATTCTGTTAAAAACATTATTTTGCTTTTTTCTCCAAATTCCCTTTATATATATATATATAATGGTCATTTAATAAATAAAGGGAATTATATATATGTATATATGTGTATGTGTGTGTGTGTGTATTTTTACACATGCACACACATATATATATATGCACACACACACATACCTCAGCTCTGAGTTAAATAGTACCATTGCTGTTCTTCTTTAAGGATAGCTTTGCATTAAATAACCCACAAGGTTTGATATGCCATTAAACAAAGAAATCAACCCAAACCAAACACATGTATATGCACACATACATATGGATGTATATACACATACATATATATATATATAGGAAGCAGCGTCGAATCAACTGAAAAGGACATCGACACGAGGTTAACGAAAGCATGGACAGCTATCAATAGACTATTGATTATATGGAAATCAGACCTAACCAATAAAATGAAACGCAGTTTCTTCCAGGCAGTGGTCACATCGATACTGCTATATGGGTGCACTACATGGACGCTAACAAAACGACTGGAGAAGAAGTTAGACGGCAATTACACAAGAATGCTGCGAGCAATCTAGAACAAGTCCTGGCGGCAAAACCCCACAAGACACCAACTGTACGGCCACCTGCCTCCTATCATGAAAACTATTCAAGTTAGACGAACCAGTCATGCAGGACACTGCTGGAGAAGCAGGGACAAACTCATAAGCGATGTACTCTTATGGACCCCCACACATGTCCGTGCAAAAGCAGGACGACTAGCACGAACATACATTCAGCAGCTATGTGAAGATACGGGATGTTGTCCTGGAGACCTGCCTAGGGCAATGAACGATAGGGAGGAGTGGCGAGAGAGGGTCAGGGATATCCGTGCTACCAGCACAACATGATAATGATGATGATGATGATATATATATATATGCACACTCATACAAATATAAGTGCAGACACACATATATATGCCCATACACATCCACATATGCACATAGACTTGCTCTCACACATACACTCAAACATACATATATATATATATATATATATATATATGTGAGTGTATGTGTGTGCAAGTTTATATGTCTCTCTCTCTCTCTCTATATATATATATATATATAATGAGGATTTTAGTTATAGACAGATTAAACATTACAATTGTAGGCCTTTAGTAGTCCAGGTTTCCATTCTTTCTTACTTAAAACTATAGAACATAATGTTCAATGCCAGAGATAACTTACAGACTTTGAAAGTTAAATTGCTTTTTAATGAAATTGAATATCAAAGGGAATGATAATAATAATAATAATAATAATAATAATAATAATAATAATAATAGCCTGGGAATATTTGCTAGTAAGTCTCATTAATAGTCAGATAGAGGTATCCATAAAACCTGGGGTAGGGAAATAAAAGAGAAGAAAAAAATGGAGGCTGTCTCTGGTCTCTAATGCTACATTTACATCTAGATCTTCCCCAAAACACAATTTTGATTGTTTTAATGAAACTGGGTCACTTTTGATACAGAAATTGCTGGCACAATGCCTGTTATGACCAATGTTGAGTGGATAAATTTGGCATTTTTACCAAAAATTATCCAGTTAAAAAAAAAAATGGAAGAAATTAGGCAGAAGAATTTATTTGATTACAACTATGAAAAAAAAGTTCTTTTTTTAAAAATCAGAAATACAATAAATGATTTGTTATTGTGAATTGTTTTCATCCAAATTGCTGTTGCTGAGGATTAGTTCATAAAAGTTTTTAAAAAATGCAATTGGAATTGGCTGCAATCTTTGACCTTTATTTTTTTTCTATTAAATTATTTGTTTTTATTTAATATCCTCCAAAAAATACAAAATTAAATCCTTTTATGAAATTTCAAATTATTTCAAGATTTAAAACCCTACAATTAATCTGTGATTTATGTTTCTTACAAGTGTATCAGTTGTATTTAGTCCAACTTTCATATGATGTAAAGCTTGATAATTTGTGACCAGAAACCAACAATCATACCAACAGATGTTTGGTTCTTGTTGTAAAGAGACAATAAATAATTGTCTCCCTTGGATTGGGATGGAGGAATGTCTTTTACATGCTTCACGGTCATGTGAAAAACTGAGAGTTCTTTACGGACCCTTTTTGACCATATTCTCAGAATAGTTTAGATGTGTGCTCTTTTTATCTCTGTTCATTGAACCGAAAAAGAACTTTATCTCTAACTTTGCGATGGACTCTTTGTTTTACACCATTGAAATGTAAAGGCTCACATGGCAAAACCACCAAAGAACTCAAGGAAAAATTTTACTGTTCTAGTACCCCCTTTCATATGCTATTTGTTTGGAGAATGAAATGTATATATCTTATTTGTTGTGACATTCTTGTCTATTCTTGTTAATACAATTTGTATGTTTATTATGAATATATTAAATGTTCCTATATATGTAAAAGGGCTTATCTTGTCTTTTCTTTTATTTATTCAGTAAATCATTGGATATACTTACACTAATATGGAACTTTGGTGAGTTGGGATGCAACAAAATACCTTCCTTGAACCAACCACCTCTATACTGGCATAGATATGCTTCTAAGTAAGACAGTACTACATATCAAGACAAAAATTATAAAGAATGATTATTAATTATAAGAAGTTAAAGATTACCAATTCAGCATAGATTTGTCTGATTGCATTTCACTTCACATTAATGCCCTTGACAAATGCATGAATCAATCTCATCTCTCCCTCCCAAGATATGAGTGAATAGTAAGTCAGACTGGGTTCTTATTTGGGGAACCAGTCAAGGAGAATGAAAACTCTAAATTCAAACCAGCTTTACTCCAACTCATGATGAAGAGGTTGGCAAAATGCATACAGCCTAGATTTTATTTTTTTTTTCCACAAATTAAGGATAGACCCCTTTGTGTATTGATGTACTAGTTAAAAGTAAGCAAGTTTTCTTGCTACATTTTAAATCTTTTTGGCATTATTTATTTTAGTTCTAAACAAAAAGCCCAGTCAGTTGAGTTGTAGAATACGCTGACTGCGTCTTTGTAGAGGGATAAAACCCCACCCTCCAAACAAGTGTCCTAGATATGACACTAAACCATCTAGAGTCCTTGAGATTTGGGGAATGTGGAATACACTATTATTATAATTACTCCCAGGTCCACTCTGACCTGGAGTAGTAGTACTCGATAGGGTTCCACCTATGGTTCAAATAGAAATGTTTGACCATTTAACTATGTATGAATGGCTGATGTTAAATTAAATTGTCTGTGTTACATAGCAGTATTTGAAATCATTTAACTATGTGCAAATAAAACTATTAGTATGAGCTAATACCTAAACCACTTCATTGTGTGCAAATAAATTATTAATATAAAATAGAATTATTAGTGTTTGATAGCAATACTTGAGACGATTTAACTGTGTGCAAACAATAGCAATACTTGTGTGCAAATAAATCAACTCTAATTGATTTAAGAATAAAATTTCCTACAAAGTATTCACTAACAAATGATATATGTAAAACCATTAAATGTGATAATAAATGACTGGTGTTAAATTAAAGTATTACTATTGCATAGAAATACTTGAAACAACTAAACCTGGATGCAAATATTGAATTATTGGTATTATATACCAAAACTTTGAACCATGTAACTGTATGCAAATAAATGAGCTCTGGTTTATTTAAATATATTATCTAAAAACTATTCATTTACAAATCCTACATTTAATATATGTATAAACAGGATTTGCCATAAAATAAACTACAAAGGTTGATATGTCATAAGACCCAACCAATCAAACCCTAAACAAAAGATCATATAACTTAGATAAGAGACTATTGTCACGTGATGGCTCACGGAGACGAGGAGGTGGGAATGATACCCCCCCGTTGAACTAAAATTATCTAGCAGTCAAAAAGTGACCGTTAGAAATGATTGTGGGTCACACAGATGTTTGCACTTAAGTGACCTTGGGTCGCCGGACATCGGAAGGGGAAAGAAAAATGAAGCCAAATGATTGGTGGGGGGACCCCAAACGGAAGTGGGGTTCCCTTCCCCTCAACGCAAGTAAATACAAAAAAGGTAGTTTCTGGACAAGTCTCGTGGCAGACGGACGATAGCCATTTCACTCCGGGCTAAAGACAAAAGACTGAGACATGAGAGACCTGAGTCTCTCAAGCCAGCATTAAAAACAGTACCAAGTCTACTAGCCCGTGAAAGAAGAGAAATTCTCCAGTGGAACCCCGTCAAAAAAATAAGATAAGTAACTTTGGGACATTTTCCCTTTACACCCAAACTTTGTTTACCACTCTCTCTCAATTTGAAAAAGGATAAAAGCCAAGAAAAGACATTTATATTCATGGACTATCCTATTATATATTTTTGACACTTTGAACATATATATGTATATAACCGTAGTAAAGAACTTATGTATTTTAATTTTACCATGTGGTCTATGTTATTATTCCATGCTTTCCTTTCAGCTTCTATTCGCCTTACATTATCTTGCTTAGAACTGTCCTATTAATCCCTAAAGTATCACACGGGAAACCGGAGTTGCCGACGGTAGCAATATTAATATTATTACAACTAAGACCTATAGGCCCGTATTCTTCTATTATCGGAAGGGGAAGAAGTTTAGCGGCCTGGTGGGTGTGTGATAGTGTGAAATTTTGGACCCCTTTGCCAGCGGTGGCCAGTCTGGCCCTAAATTATTCCCTCACGTAATATGCCAGTTCTTATCTGCCTGAGAAAAGAACTCTGAACAGGACTTATTTCTGTAGGGGATCAAGTGCCAACCTGCCCCGTCTTCACACGTGCGAAAATAAAGTCCCGTCTAGGGATTTTAGTTCAATTTGCCGTCACAGACCTAAAATGGGGGCTCGTCCGGGAATATTTTAATCTTTAATTCCCGACCTCATGCAGACCTTTTATAGGGGCTCGTTTCCGGAATGATTATTATTAATAATATTTATTGCTAGTAGTCGTGTGACAATTCCTGCCGTCTAAACCTACCCTGGGAGACCGTGAAAGAAAAAAAGGAATATCGTCGAAACGGTCAAATTACTTGTTGATATAACTGTTTAAAAAAATTTAAAAAAAAAAAAAAAAAAATTTTTTTTAAAAATGGACAAAATAGAGAACTTTTTAAAAGAACCCTCCATGGAAAAGTTGGAAAGGCTGAGAAAAAGCGAGATAATAAAAATTGGCGAGAAGCTTGAGTTAAATGTTCAGAATTCTATGAGAAAGCATGAACTCGTGAGAGAAATAGCAAGGCACATGGTGGACGAAAATGTGTTCGAGGAAGCAGTATTAGAAGAGCTACCAACGGAAATGATAAGAATGACTCCAGAAGAAATTGAACTGGAGAAAATTAAAATACAAGCACAAATGGAACTACAGAGAAATAAAATGGAACTGGAGAAAATAAAAATTCAGCAAGAAACAAGGCTGCGAGAAGTCGACTTGGCAATAAGAGGACGCAAAAAAAGCCATGACAGTTTCGAAGTAACGAAGCAAGCGAGGCTAGTCCCAAAATTTGAAGAAGCCAACGTGGACGGGTACTTCGCACATTTTGAGCGAACTGCACTAAATCTTGGATGGCCGAAAGAATTCTGGTCGATGCTACTCCAAACTGTGCTGACAGGAAAAGCACAGAGAGCATATGCAACTCTGCCCACAGAAAATTGCGCCGACTATGATTTGGTGAAAGCAGCGGTTCTTAAAAGCTTCGAATTGGTTCCAGAAGCTTATAGACAGAAATTCAGAACACAGAGAAAAACTGAAAACCAGTCTTATGTGGAATTTCTGAGAGAAAAAGAGAATGCACTGGATAAGTGGTGTGACTCTAAGAGGATAGACGGAGACGCTGAGAAACTCCGGCAGCTAATATTAGCTGAAGAATTTTTAAACTGTGTGCCAGAAGAAGTCAGGGTTCACCTAAGTGAAAGGAAAACCGACGTGACTTATGAAATGGCTGCACTAGCAGACGAATACATCCTCACACACCGAAAGACGAAGGAAAAAACCTTCACGGGAAACAGAGTGAAGTTTAAAGCTGAGTTAAGACCTAAGGAAGAAAATAGAAGGACCTTCCAAAGTAGCAGCAGAACAGTGGTCTGCTATAAGTGCGGAAAGGCTGGACACATAGCCATAAGGTGTCAGCTAGGAAAAGGTCCTGAAAGAAACCAGACCCAGCCGAGAAAACCACAGGGAGCTGTCACGACCGCTAGAACAGACAAGTCTTATCGACCTTGGACGAAAAAAGGGATGATAAGAGGCCCACACGGAGGACCAGTGGAAGTCTCAATTTTACGAGATACCGGAGCATCTCAGTCGTTACGTCTACGAAAAAAATTACCTAAAAGGGTAATAGAAGCAACACGTGAGACTATGATGATAGAGGGTATCGGCGGAAAGAGGGTAAAAATACCGCTGTGTAAAATAACCCTAAAGTCCCAGTGGAAAGATGGACCAATTAAAGTTGGTGTGGTAGACAAACTACCTATGAAAGGAATTTCCCTTATACTGGGAAATGAAGTAAAAACTAAAAAGTGTCACCCGAAAAAGATGGCGAAAATAAGCGCCATAAATGAAGAAAGAAGGATGGCGAGGATGAACTCCAAACATGGAAAGAAGATGGCGAAAATGAGCGCCAAAAATGAAGAAGACGAGATGGCGGCTGAGCCACGTGGGCGGCACAAACGACATAGTCGCTCGCAAAGTGAGAAGGTGGAAAGAAAAGAAGTGAACCTTCCACACCTCAATAAACGGAAAGATAAAAGGACCAGTCGTCAGAAAAAGGATGAAGGTCCAACGAATATTAGGAATAAATTCCCTAATACTTATCGAGAGGATAAGAAGAAAATAAGAGGACCCTCACAAGTGACTAAGAAGGAAGAATTCAAAAAGGGCGACGAAGTCCTGCTACTGTCATCAAATAAAGGACCCCACTGTGGTGGACGATATATAGGTCCCTACGTAATATCACAGAGAATAGACAAGAGGACATATAGAATTGATACCAACGAAGGAAAGAAGCAGATACAAGTGTGTCATGCAAACAAATTAAAAAGATATGTCCGTCAAGAAGGCCCACCTCGAAAAATTAAGAACTCGGAAATGCCGAATAAATTCGAGGAGAAATTAAGACAGTTGTCTATTTCAGAGAGAGAGGGCTTAGAAAAATTAATAAAAAAGTACCCAAGTTTATTTCTCTAACGCCCCACGAAAATGTAGTAGCAGAATATTCTTTCATAGTTGTTGAGAGAAAGAAAGAGAGAGAGAGAAACTAAAGGAAATGAGGAATTCTCGTCCCCAATGTTGAAATATGAGGTGGACGAGAAAGCTGTGCGTCAACAAGTGACGAATAGGGGAAAGAGAGAAAAGAAAAGGAAGTTTTCTCCCCAAAGCTTGACAATTAAAATTATAAAGTCGTCAAAAGTGACGAAGAAAGAAAGAAGGACTTACCTCCTCAAGGTTTGAAATATGATACGGCCAAAAGCCGAGAGAGAGAAAAAGAAAGAAAGGAAAACAAGATTAAAGAAAAAGAAAAGGGAGAGAGAGAGAGAAAGAAAGAGAAGAGAAATTGCTTTCCCCTATAGTGAAAATTAGGAAGGACGAAAAAAGGAAAAGGAAAGAATTCGTCAAAGCGTGAAGAAGAAAGGGGATGAAAGAAAAGTAAAGTGAAAAAAAAAAAAAGCGAAAGAAAAGGAGAAAGAACAGTGAATTGAATTGCCTTTTTTTTTATGGTATTTCTATTCATCTCCCTTTCTTCTCTTAAGCGGGGAGGTGTCACGTGATGGCTCACGGAGACGAGGAGGTGGGAATGATACCCCCCCGTTGAACTAAAATTATCTAGCAGTCAAAAAGTGACCGTTAGAAATGATTGTGGGTCACACAGATGTTTGCACTTAAGTGACCTTGGGTCGCCGGACATCGGAAGGGGAAAGAAAAATGAAGCCAAATGATTGGTGGGGGGACCCCAAACGGAAGTGGGGTTCCCTTCCCCTCAACGCAAGTAAATACAAAAAAGGTAGTTTCTGGACAAGTCTCGTGGCAGACGGACGATAGCCATTTCACTCCGGGCTAAAGACAAAAGACTGAGACATGAGAGACCTGAGTCTCTCAAGCCAGCATTAAAAACAGTACCAAGTCTACTAGCCCGTGAAAGAAGAGAAATTCTCCAGTGGAACCCCGTCAAAAAAATAAGATAAGTAACTTTGGGACATTTTCCCTTTACACCCAAACTTTGTTTACCACTCTCTCTCAATTTGAAAAAGGATAAAAGCCAAGAAAAGACATTTATATTCATGGACTATCCTATTATATATTTTTGACACTTTGAACATATATATGTATATAACCGTAGTAAAGAACTTATGTATTTTAATTTTACCATGTGGTCTATGTTATTATTCCATACTTGCGTTTAGGGGAAGGGAACCCCACTTCCGTTTGGGGTCCCCCCACCAATCATTTGGCTTCATTTTTCTTTCCCCTTCCGATGTCCGGCGACCCAAGGTCACTTAAGTGCAAACATCTGTGTGACCCACAATCATTTCTAACGGTCACTTTTTGACTGCTAGATAATTTTAGTTCAACGGGGGGGGTATCATTCCCACCTCCTCGTCTCCGTGAGCCATCACGTGACACTATGTTATGAAATTTGTACTTTTTCTTATTCTAAATTGTTTATGCTTCAAGTAAATAGAAAATTTTTTTTTTTTTTAAACTTTGATTATGTAACTTTGGCAATGAAATTTTAAGATTTACCCATTTTTCAAAAAATTCCCAGTAGATTCAGTGCTAAGTAACTAATAAAGAATTATTTAGAACTTACTGAACATTTTTGTTCATCTTTGTATAACTTCAGTATAAATTCATGTAAATTTTGATTCATATGTTGTTTTATATAGACTTTATATAAATGATAATCTGCAAATTTACCAATTTCTACAGAAAAAATCAAATTAGAATTTAGTTGATTTTTAGATTTTATTATCCAGACTACAAAAGCAAAAGTTCAAGAGAATAATTGCTATTATCTGTACTTTCACAACATAAACAATTAAGAAATAATATATACAATCCAAGAACAAAATGCAAATAATGTAATGTTATCAAAGGTGTAAAAACAAAGTTTCAAGGAAATGAGGGCCATTTTCATGTTATGAGTAAATCTACATCAGAAATTTGTGCTGTACAAAAGTCTCTATCAGACATTTTTGAAAACTACTATCTCTGTCCCATAATAGTTGTTACATTTATAGTATGAAATTCATATGTAAGTGTCATAGTTATTATTGAATAGAAGTAGTATTACTGGAGAAAATATTTAATTCCAGAATCCTAGAAAAAAATCAAATTTACAAAAACCATTCTTAAAAAAGAATATAATTCTTTTGCATGTTTGATAATAGATTTTATGTTTCTATTTATTTGATTTATATCAATATACAAATAAGAAATAAATGAAATATGAAGGTAATGAAATTAAAAAAAAACAAACAATGGTATCATTAAAAAATGAAAGAGTATAATGAGTCGGAAGACAAAAGAAAAAGAAAAAGAAAAGAGATTAAAAAAATAAATGGCAAAAAAGAGAGAAGAATAAAATAGAAAGAAAGAAAAGGTAAGAGAATAAAGAAGATAATTTGAATAAAATATGAAGAATTTGAAAAATAAAATATATACAAAGGAAATAAATAGATAAGGAAAGAAGGAATTAATAAAGAAAAGGACAAGAAAATATAAGAAATGAACAAAACAGAAAGAAGTATAAAAAGAAAAGCATAAAAAATAAAGGAAAAGTCTGTGAAATAAGCAAAGAAATGTATATACCTAGAAATTGCTGAATATGAACAAGAAAAATGAAAGAAAAAGTGAAAATGAGAGAATGAAAAGAGCTAAAGAATAAAACAAGAAAGAAATTGAGTGAGATAATAAAAAAAAGGAGTAAGGTCATTTAAGGAGTAAGAGATAATGCCTATTAATATGCTGGAAGCAAAACTGCAGAAAATTCTCTGACAATAGTGAAGAAGAAGAAGAAGAAGAAGAAGAAGAAGAAGAAGAAGAAGAAGAAGAAGACAAGCAAAGGAAAAAGAGATGTCAATCAATATCAGGATGACAATGATTTTAGATATTCAATAACAAAAATATATCAAAGAAGGAGAATGGATGATGCCACAGTTTCTGCTTAATGGACAAAAACAATGAAGGTTACATGTGTGTGTGTCTGTATATGTACACAAGTTTCGTTATGGATTCTTAATTGTGAAAATATACATATATATCAGTCTATATGAATATGTTTATGCCTATCTCTTGATATTTAGGTAGTTCTTGACATTGTTTTATGGTTATATATATATATATATATATATATATATATATATATATAATCAGAAGTATTCATAGTTCCATTTGGTTCTACTAATATATGAGTATTCATACTTGCATTTAGGTTTATTTATGTATTTTCTCAACCTAAACAAAATGAGAATGACCTTCTTTTTAATTCTTACTGAATTTTCTTATGGAAGTGTTAAAGAAACTGGAAAAACAATTGACCAAGTGTGTTAAACTGCAGGATTAATATGTGGAATATAATGTATGATTCATTAATAATAAAATAGCATGTTACAGCACCCCTTATATCATCATCATCATATCGCGCTGGTAGCACGGATATCCCTGACCCTCTCTCGCCACTCCTCCCTATCGTTCATCGCCCTAGGTAGGTCTTCAGGACAACAGCCTGTATCCTCACATAGCTGCTGAATGTACGTTCGAGCTGGTCATCCTGCTTTTGCGCGGCCATGTGTGGGGGTCCATAAGAGTACATCTCTTATGAGTTCATCTCTGCTTCTCCAGCAGTGTCCTGCATGTCTGGTTCGTCTAACTTGAATAGTTTTCGTGATAGGGGGCAGGTGGCCGTACAGTTAGTGTCTTGTGGGGTGCTGTTGCCAGGACTTGTTCAGGATTGCACGCAGCATTCTTGTGTAATTGCCATCCAGTTTCTTCTCCAGCCGTTTTGTTAGCGTCCATGTAGTGCATCCATATAGCAGTATCAATGTGACCGCTGCCTGGAAGAAGCTGCGTTTCATTTTATCGGTTAGGTCTGATTTCCATATTATCGATAGCCTATTGATAGCTGTCCATGCTTTCGTTAGCCTCGTTTCGATGTCTTTTTCGGTTGATTCGACGCTGCTTCCTAGGTACGTGAATTTGTCTACTTGTTTAAGTGGGGTTCCTTCTACAGTGGAGATGTCCCCCGTTTGGTTATAGCATATATATTCAGTTTTGTGTGCATTAACATAGAGGCCTATGCTTGCTGCTACTCGTTCCAAACTATGCAGAAGAGTTTCGGCTTGGTCAGGTGTATTTGCCAGTATCGCTATGTCATCGGCGTAGTCGGCGTCGGTAATTGTTGTTGCGGGGTACCTTCTGCTTCTTTTCTTCGTCAGTTCGAAGCCATTCTCTTTGATTTTGTCAATCGATGTTCTAAGTACGTAGTCTAGACAAATGATAAAGAGGTACGGAGCCAGCATGTCCCCTTGTAGTACTCCTGCTACAATGTCAAAGTATTCTGTGTCTCCATCCGGTGATCGTACTTTTACTTTAGTGTTTCTATAGAGAATCGTTATTGCCGCTACGGTTTCTTTAGGTATGCCGTACGCTAGTAGGATTTGTTCCATCTTTCCTCTGTGAATGGAGTCGAAAGCCTTGGTAAAGTCGACTAATATTAATGTCGCTTGTAGGTTCTTTGCCCGTACACCTTCAAGGATTCTGCGGATGGTTAATATTTGTGAGGTCGTGGATCTATTTCTTCGGAAGCCATTTTGGTTTTTTCTAAGTATGATGTCGATTTTGGGTTCTATTCGGTTTCGTAGTAGGGCATTGTAGATTTTGGCAGCTATGGATGTAAGTGTTATGCCTCGGTAGTTTTTGGCTAATCCGAGGTCCCCCTTTTTAGGGAAGGGGAGTATGCATCCCTTCATCCATCTATCTATCGGATTTTGATTGTATACTGCGTTGCAGTGTCGGAGCAGTATGTCGTCGAATTGTCTGGTCTTCCATACTTCCGGTGGAATTTCGTCCAGCCCTGCAGCTTTCCTATTTTTAATTTTTCTGAGAACCGAGTCGAGTTCTTCTTGTGTGAACGGTCCTAGTTTAATGTCTAATTGTTTGCTAATTATTCTGGTGATTGGTTCATGCGTTATTTTTGGTGGGTTTCCAAGTAAGTTTTCGAAGTGCTGTTTCCACAGTTTTATTCTTTCTTGTTGGTTTGCTGCTTTAAGTTTTGCTTTGGCTGTGTTCTTTCTTCTGCTCACTTCGTTTATTGTTTGCCATGCTATCCTAGATTGCCTATCTTCCACCGAGTCTCTGATCTTATCTATCTGATTTTGAATGTATTCTGTCTGTTCCTTTATATATATGCCTGCTAATTGATATTGTGTCGTTTTTAGTTTTAAGGCACTTGTGTTTGTTGGGTTTTTTCGATAATTTTTGGAGGCTGTTTTCACTAGTGCACGTTTTTCTCTCACAGCTAAAGTTTCCCATGGGACTCTATATTTAGTTTTAAGTTTACCCCTTATATATATATATATATATATATATATATATGTGTGTGTGTGTGTGTTGTGTGTGTGTGTTGTGTGTGTGTGTGTGTGTGTGTGTGCACGTGTGTCCATGTGTGTGTGCATGCAAATGTATGTGGCTGTGTGTGTATATATATATATATATATATATATATGAATATGTATGAGTGTGTATGCATATGCATGTGGGTCTGTATATATATATATATATATGTGTGTGTGTGTGTGTGTGTGTGTGTATAAATTTTTGCTGTATAATATTCCACTAATGACAGAAAAATAATATCTTTAGTTTGGAAGAAAATTAACTTTTTATAAAAAATTGTTAAGGATGTACTTATTAATATATGTGTATGTGTATATATATATATATATATGTATTCTAAAATAGTTCTGCAAATGGTTTCAAATTAGATTTTTTTTATTATTCCATATACTTGTGCTATAAGTGTTTTGGACATTTCAGTCATTGTCAGGTAGTGTTTGAATTTTGGCAGGATGTTAATTTTTTTTATAGTAAGTATTGTTTTGATAGGTTGTTTTGATTATGTTTAAATCCATGTTTTGTGTTTTTGATTGTCAGATTGGAATTTATTGTTCATGAATTTTTTAATTGTTTTCTTAACGAGCTTTTTTGTTCTTTTCTTTCTCTTTTCCTTTAGTCTATCTAAATGAGTGTCTTTGTTTTTTAAGAGTTTGTATATCTATCTATCTATATATATATGTTTGTGTGTGCAAGTAGTTAAAAGAAATGAAGTTTTTTCTTTAATTCTGAGTATTGAGTTGTCATCAATCTATTATATTGAGTCTATTTTATAGTTTCCCTTGCTGCATTCATTAGGATATTTTGATACATAGAGTTTTCCATTTTCTTGTAATTTATTGTTGCTTTTATCTAAAGAGACTCTGTTGTTTAGTGTTTGAGTGCATCCTATGAAGATTTCATTACAGTTTGTACATTTGATTATGTAAATAACATTTTTTAATTGCAGCTTGAATCTCTGTTTATTATGAATGTTGCTTTTGGATTTTCAAAGTTATAGGATTTTCCTTCTGTGATATTACATACTCCATGTCTTTTATTGCTGCATTTTGAGACTCCATGCATTGTGTTCAACTAATTTAGATAAGGTTGGTGTGTATTTCAAGTTTTTGGGTTGTCATTTACTTTTAATAATTTTTGTTATGTCTTGTATATTTTTAATTCTCTTCTTGTTTTTAAGTTGATCTATTTTTTTTTATAAATCTGTGTATAGCTCTGGCTTGTTTTTACTACATATTGAGACATATGTTAAGGGTTGTTCATTGAAATGTTTTTGTTCAGAGTTCTTCTAATGACATTTCTTTGCTAATTCTTATATATATATGTGTGTGTGTGCGTGTGTGCATGAGTGTATGTGCATGCGTGTTTCTCAGTCCTCATACCTTAAAATCACTAAATAACATTGAGAAAATCCAATTGAAAGTTATGTGTGCTACATTTAATGGCAAACCCCGAAACAACAATTGTCTCTTGTTACTCTCCCAACAATGTTAGTTATAAAACGGACATATCACATTCTATATCTTCCCTTGTCCAACACATTCCCAAACATAACATTCTGATCATCTACATAAATGCAAATAAAACAGAATTCATGTGTTTTAAACAAAAAGGAGTCGTCTCCACATTAAGTGGAAGGCCTATAAAATTAGTAGACCAGCTCACATTTCTCAAAAACAGTAACTCATCTATTGAAAGTGATGTCAACTTATTCTTAGTAAAAGCATGGACCGCTATTGACAGTTTATCAACCACTGATCTCTTGGATAAAATGAAATGGGAATCCTCCCAAGCTACCACTCTGTTAAGAATAGTGTATAAATGCACTACATGGGTGCTCACAAAATGCATGAAGAACAAATTAGATGTGTGTTGCACAAGAATGCTACTTGCTCTTTAGAACAAATCCTGGAAGAACCGTCACACAAAACAGCAGCAGTATGACCACTTACTTCCCATCTAACAAACTATACAAGTTAGACAAACAAACATGGGGGACTGTAAGTAAGTAAAGATGAACTCATAAATGACATTTTTTTTTAGATTCCTATGAATAGAATTACTAGTGTTGGCTGACCATCAAGATTTTACATATATCAGCTCTGTGTGGACACTGGATGCAGTCCAGAAGACATGCCAAAAGCAATGAATGATAGGGATATATATATATATATATATTGATAGATAGATAGATATCGATATATTCCTATATACAGTCATGTATATATCTCTGTCTCTGTCTTTCTGTTGGTTACTGTGTGTGTGTGTGTGTGTGTGTGTGTGTGTGTGTGTCTCTCTCTCTCTCTCTCTCTCTCTTTCTCTCTCTCTCTCTATATATATATATAAAGGTTTCAGTTATAATAAATTTCCATTTTTTTAAGCAAGTTGTCACAATACATTTCCAACTTACAATATTTCAAACACATTTAGAAATTACCTGATTAAAGATTGCCTTTTTAGGTCATTCTTATTTCATTAGTGAAAGCGTGTGAATTATAATATAATCTATGATCTCATGCTCATTAAAACAGAGGAATTTTCAATATGTAATGTTACAGGAGTTTAAGAATAAAAACGTTATTAGAACATCTAAAAAAATTTCTAAAAAAATAAAAAATTTATGGCCAATGTGTCATTACTGACTGCTAAGTTCAAAACTGATTTTCAAAGTTTCATTCTGCCAATACATCAATGATCTATGATCTCAAGTCCCAAAAACAGAGGAACTAAAAGTGTATTTTCAATATGTAATGTTGCAGGAGTTTAAAAATAAAAAAATGCACCAGAAATAGTTAAACAAATAATAAACTACAGAATTATTCATTTGAAATTTTAAAGTGCAATTATACACTCAATGCAGACTTATACTTTCAATAGCTGCAACATGTGCATGAAAACACCTTGCACTCATTAATGGGAGAAATGTGCTTCACTGAGATAATGTAAGGTCACATCCAGCAAAGATTATGCAAGCCGGTCAGTTCTAACCAATCCACCAGTTCTACCAAACCTCATATCAACTGAGTTTAATTTTTTTCTTTCTTAACAAAATGCTCAGAATGACAAAAAAGTTCCAACTCTTAAAGCATAAGTTCTTGAATTAGGCTAAAATGCACATTCATCTGCCTGGTTTTCACATCAAACACAGAGTGCAGCAATGAACAATGTGTTAGTTCACCAATTACCAACAACTGTGGTTACCTTCCATGGTTTAAATTGCTTTAGTTATACACACTACAAATTACATACATAATACCAAAATATTTCAAAACTTTTAACTCATCATTATATATATATATATATAATTGTGTATAATATGGAAATATATATTCTTCTATACACGTGTTGATACAGGCTCACCTGAAAATTGGTTACAAGAAACTCACTCATGAATCATATGCTGTTTTATTTCATTTTATTGTTTTCCATTCCCTGGACTGCTCCACTTTACCCTCAATCATTACCTTATAATGCTGGGTGTTAAGTAAGATGATCTCAAGTACCATTTTTTGAGTCTTTGGTATGACTCAACCTGGGATTGAACCACAGCCTTCTGGACCATTGGCAAACATTCTACTCCTTAGGCCAATGCATATATATATATATATATATATAAGCGTGGGCAGAAGAGTTCAGGAGAATTTATATATAGGCTGACCAAGATACTCTCATGGAGAATGACCAAATGAAGATCATTTTTCGGCAAAGCTGTCCTTGCAGTATACACACCTTTGCTTTCAGTGCAGCAGCGCTTAGATCTTATTTGTATAAAATGTTATCAACTGAAGACATGATGGTATCTTATGAACTTTTCCTACTATTCTCATAATATATATATATATATATATATATATATATAGAGTGTAAAGATTTATAATCTTATGAAGAAATCATATTACAGCAATTTTTGCTTCCTTAAAACTTTATCATATTGTATCTACTTTAAAAAGATTCAAACAGAAATAAATGATTCCGCAAAAGCATAGTTAAATGCATTTAAACATTATTTCTATTTTGTTTTTTAATTTTTCTTTAAAAGTTATCTTATGTGACAAAAAAAACAAACAAAAAATAAACAAACATTAACATTATATTTACTTCTATGAGATGGAAAAGATGTAAAGAATGAATGCACAGGCCAATCATTCATTAAAGAATAAAATTTTAACATTATATTTATCTGCCATACAATTTGTCTAAATCAATCAGTTTTTCAATCAAAAATTCAGTCTTCCATCATTTCTGACCATAAAAAAATACACCAAAATACACCCCACATCAAAATATGAACACGTTTTTTTTAGAATGAAGAAATTAATAAAAGGAATATTTTTTTCTTATACAATGATGTGTTAATAAGTCCATAAAGTGACAGGATGTTTAAGTAAAATTTGATTCTGAAATTTTCACTGTATAACATCAGATCAATTGTTTTAATATCAAGTATTGAATTGAGTGCCTTGACAAGATAAGAAAAAGTAAATATTTGTTAGGCAACATAAATACTCTTTATAAGAGAGCAAGTGCATGGGGATATATATATATATATATATATATATATAATTATGAATGGAGGAATTGATATATAAAGTTAGAAATTACCATGACAAGAAAATCTGGCACACACCTACCAGTGACATACGGAGCACTGAACAGCTGTTTCGACCTTATTAGGTTTCATCAGCAGTGCACACTGTGATCTCCACCACTGGAGATCAAACCAACAACTACAGTATGCAGAAGCCGAAAGTCTACCACTGGGCCACTGGTTCATGCCACATATAAGTGATACCGAATTAACAAGTCATGGTAAATTGCGCGACCACTTGACCTAATGTGTCTTTTTTATAGGTACATATTCCCAACAGCGGACACAGCCACCTCCGGGGCTACATCTTCCTAAGTCGGAGTTACATAAGCCTCATGGGTATGAAATATAATTATAATTATGAATAGAGGAATTGATATATTAAGTTAGAAATACAACATTATATGCACAAAAATGCAGAGCAAAAACAACAAAATAAAACAAAACTTACAACTCTGAGTTTTATATGTCAGATCCTCTACTAAGTCTGAATCAATACATCTCTGTGTCTCTGTCTGTCTGTCTCTCTGTACATTTGATAGAATAGGATAGAAACTATGTGTCCCGCCCAGTCGACTGGGATGGTAGAATATACCAACTGCACCTCTGCAGAGAGGTAAGACCCCACCCAATGAGTGTCCTGATAATATGAGACTAAACAATCTGATGGTGAGGCTGCTGTAATGCCAGAGATTTGGGGAATGTGAGGGCCTCCCTTTATTGCCATCACTCCAAGGTCCACTCTGGCCCAGAGTGATAGCACCGAATAAGGTCCTATCTATGGGTCAAATAGAATTAAATTGCATATTTATGCAAAACTGTGCTTAGGCTAAACTGAATTGTTTGAAATAAACTGTTTTGACATTAAACTGTGTGTGGACAAAAACTATACTTATACTAAACTGAATTGTTTGAATTAGAACTGTTAGACTAAACTGGACAGCTTGAAATAGAAATATTTTTGACAATTAAACTGTATACTCATGCTAAACTGAATTTTTAAAAAATAGAACTGATTATTTATATAAAAGTGGATTTGGTATTAAATAACCTACAAAGGTTGATATGCCATAATACCCAAAGAACCAATGAACCAATACTTTGTGTCTACCTTTCTGTCTTTGAACTGTTCAGGCTTCCATGTGAATTATTTGACTTTGGAATGGAATAAATTTAGGAAAGTAGCATGTTTCCCAAGTATTTTAGACTCCCACTGGAGCCATTAATTAAGCCAACTTTTGGGTCATTGACCTTGTGTCAAGTCCTGTCCGGTGGGAGAGAGAGACAAATAAAGCCCCACTGGTGCCATTTGAAATGCCTATAACACATTTCCTCCCAATTATCCTTCCCACAGTTCTCATACCTCAAATAAAAATTCTTTTTATGAATCTTTTGTAAATTCCCCTCTTACTTGTTCTTCCTCCAACTTCTACATAAACATATATGACTTGTCATTGAGGTTGTCATTTGATTATTCACTCCCCAAAAAATGGCTCCTAAAGTCATTCCATCCCAAATTCAAACAACTCATACAGAAACTTCAATGGATCAAAGAGAGAATAGGCACACACACACACACACAGTGTCAATCCTATTGAATCAAACATGTTTAAAAGAGAAAATGCTGTCAAGATATATATGAAAGAATCTTCCATCAATCTCAATGTATGAGATGACTCAACAGTTCAGTTAATGATGTAAACCATTGCACTACTTACACAAGTGATTTCTTTATGGTAGCAAAGACCTACACTTTTTGGATAAGCCATAGATTCTTCTGAATAACATTCCTCAGGTTTTAAATTCAACATTTTTCCTTCTCTTAGACCAGTTGCCCTAGCAAGAGTACAGAGCCATGTCTACTCTATGATTTAACCATAGCTGAAGAGGTGGGAAGAGATAAATTAATGCCTTTCTAAATGGCACTAGATCAAAATTAAATGAAAATAACATTGTCCACAATTTGAATTTGGCTAGCTAAATCCATTTTCTTTGCCCATAATGATTATACCATCCACACCCATTTTTTTGGTAAACATCTCCATCTTAATTCCCTAATATGTGTTGGTGTATTTACCCATCCCCTTTACCATGAGCTGGATGCAATACAATGTCAGTTTTTTCAGCAGAGTATAATTGGTTTGAACTCAAAGTTTTCCTTCACCTCAATCAATTGGCATATCAAATCAAAAGTGTCAAGTCTACCCAGCTATCTTACCCATTGCTTGGGGTGAGAAGAAATTGTTTTCCTAACATGAAGTAAAATACAAACAGGTTTGTCCTAGGTTTGAACTTGGTTTGTCATTTTCATTTTCTATATCACATGTATATCCACTACTATGTGTTGACGTATGTGTTTGTTTGTAAAGAAATTGTTTTGGTCAAATTGAATGATTGATTGATTATAACATAACAGCATGTAAAACCATCTACAGTTATTTTGTGTCTAGAGGTTAAAGAATCATGTTTATTGTATTTTCATATTTACATCTTTGTTGAGTTGTTTCTTTAGAGGTTTTTTTTGCACACAGTTATATGATATCAAGTATTCCTATCTAATACAACAATTTTCACACAGTTATATAGTTTCAACCAACCAACAACAATAATGCTTAGTAAACAATCACAGCTTCAAGCAATTTATTCTGAATAAAAATAATTTACAGTTATATGATATCAAGTATTCAATCAAATACCAATCATTTTTAAACAGCTCTACTCAAACTATAGATGTGACCTCAACCTGGGAGTAATGGCAACAAAAGAGCACTTCACACTCCATTTCCAGAACTTCACCATCTGATGCAATTCAGTGTCATACCCAAGACAACCCTTTTTTTGTGCGGAGAGGGTCTTACTCCTCTGCAGAGGATACAGACAGCGTATTCTAAGCCCAACTGATATTTTGGTCAGCAAGTAGATTTTTAAAATTTCTTATTTACATTGTTTAAAAAATTTAATCATGAAAGCTTCAGTCAAAAAATATTGATTAAAAATCTGCAAAAAGAAAAGGTCGGTGAGAATGTTAGTTAAGAGAAATTATTTCTATGGTATTTATTGTTTTGAAATGCGACATTCTAGAAATCAAATGCTAGTCTAGAATACCCTTTTAAAACTATGACTGAAGTTGGCAGACAGCCATGACGAAAGTTATTTGAGCCTCAATTAGAACTGGAATTATTTTTAGCCACTCTGGTACAAAAGATGGATACATTTGCATCTGCTTCTCTCTTTTTTTCCATCATAGAGATATTGAAATAACATTGAACTGGCTATAGCATGTTGAGAGATTTATTCTGTCTCTTTTGGTGTTGAAGCCAGTTTCTGTTAGAGCTCAATTACTGACTTTCTAGTCTCTTGTTCAAAGCTGATTTTCAAAGCAGGTAAGCCTTTCTTGCTCGAAAAAAGTGATGCAACATCATAGAGAGAGAGAGAGATAAAGAGAAAGAGAAATATGTATAGATACACACACATGAGTGTGAACAAGTGTGTGTGTGTCCGTTTGAACATACACTTTCCCCTTCCATGCATCTTTCTGTTTCTCTTTCCACACGGACATACACACACACACACACACACACACACACAAGTATATATATATGTGTATGTATATATGCGTGTGTGTGTGCATGTGTGTGTGTGTGTGTGTGTGTGTGTGTGTGTGTGTGTGTTAAGATAGCATAAATACAGAGTCAATGATATTTGGTGACTTCCATTTTCTTACCGATGCAATCATTGGACAAGGCTCGGTCTGATGGTTGTATAGAAAGAAATGTGATCTGATGATCACATAATAGAGAAACTGACAGTCACCAAGTGCCACTGACTCTGTGTTGATGCTAACTTAACTTAGATATATATTGTCTATCACCGATAATGAAACCCATTATCTTAACAGGCCTTGTGTCAGACTAAGTTGAGCTTAGTAAATATCATTAATACTTTATAGGTTGACAGTTTACTCAAATGACAATTGATTTTTACTGGGTTGAAATAATTTTTGGAATATACAGAATCAGTTGCCTTTTGAAATAGAAAACCAAAAGTTAATAAGCTAGTTGATGTAGCCATTCCAAGAATAGATACACCAACTTTGAAAGAGAAAACAAATAACAGGACTTTGACAGAGAAAAGTAACAATAGCAGAATATAAAGTCATGCCCATAATCACAGCAGCACTAGGAATCCGTTCAATATTTCTGATGAAAGAATCAGAGATCTGAGTTATGTTTGAGTTGAGATCAACCAGAACATTATTGAAATGACAAGCATAGTACCTCTGCATCTGAACAAACTTGCTGTCATTTGATCCTGAGTAATGATCATTTGATCATTTCGTTTTATATTAGTCATTATTTTTAATCACCTCTGATCATTCATCAGGTAGCTTGTTGATTCCTTTAAAGTAAAATTCAGCTGGTTTTGAGCTCAAGAAGTTTTCCACAAACATTTTCACCTGATCTACTTGAAAAATTTTTTTCTTTATTCAGAGTATTTTGTAGAGAAAGAAAAAAATGGAACTTACTCGATGCAAGCTCTGGTGAATATGATGGACTGGGTAGAATAGACCAGCCTAAATCTAATATCTTTTATTGTATGATCCTTGCTTAATGTGGCCTTGTGTTATTAAAGAGAAGCACAACATTTTTCCTTTTGACAAAGTAGGACCATATTGTTAGAAAATTTTCATGGACACACTGCAGCTATTTAGAGTATAAGTCTGCATTGAGTGTGCTTTAAAATTTCAAATGAATAGTTCTGTGGTTATCTCACCATACACACAGCATATCTTTGTTCTATAAAGCTCCAAATTTTTTTTTTTTTTTGGGGGGGGGGTAGGCTGTAGAGATTCATCCTTGTTAATCCACTGCTTTTTGCATTGAACATTGTCATAAAACATCAATTTTTTATCAGCTTCATTGATATTTTTGAGAAGCAGGTCATTTCACTGACTTGAAAGAAGACTTGTTGCTATGGGTATGCAATTTTCCATATGCTTCTCACTAAGAGTATGAGAAACCAAAACACCCAGTTTCCACACTTTTCCTATCTTTTTCAAGTGGCAGGAGATTGTTGATTGGGATGTGTTTTGGTCAAGTGCTAATTCTCAAGTACTTTTGCATGAACTGTATTCCATCAATTCTCATAAAGCATCTTGATCGATGTCTAACGAGCATCCTGATCTGGATTCATCTCTCATTGACATATTGGCAGAATGAAACTTTGAAAATCAGTTTCACACTTGGTGGTCAGTTATGACACTTGGGTGTAAACACCGGAAATTTTTTAGCTATTTCTGGTGCAATTTTCATTTTTAAACTCCTGCAACATTACATATTGAAAATACACTTTTAGTTCCTCTGTTTTTGGGACTTGAGATCATAGATCATTGATGTATTGGCAGAATGAAACTTTGAAAATCAGTTTTGAACTTAGCAGTCAGTAATGACACACTGGCCATAAACACTAGAAATTTTTTTAGCTGTTCCAATAACATTTTTTTATTCTTAAACTCCTGCAACATTACATATTGAAAATATACTTTTAGTGTGACAGAGAGAGAGAGAGAGAGAGAAAGAGACCTCTCCCCAGGTGAGTTTATCAATTAAAGGTTCTAAGGGATTGGAATGAATTTACTAATTAAATGGATAGAAGGGTAATTCTAGAAATAAGTTTGTTTTTTTTTAATTAGGAGAAAGAAAAGGAATTTCCTTTTTTTTTCCTTTCGGAATAACGTTTCTGGAGTTGAGTTTGTTAGTTAAGTGATTGTGATGGTTCAGGGTGGTTGATGGATGGGTTTGTTAATTAAAGTCTATGATAAATGGTGAATGGGATTTTAGGTGGTCTGAGGATGAAATCCAGACCCAAGGTCTGAGACAAGATAAGTAGGTTTAGCAGACTTAAGTGGACGATGGCTGCAGGAAAACTTAGCAGGGAATCTAAATTCATTTTCATTACCACTTGAAAAGCAGTCACCTGCAGAGTTTCAGAGATTATATGAAAATGCATGGTGGTCAAAGTGGTCCACATATTATGATTCATGGGCAAGGCTAAAAGTTGTCTTTTTCTCCACCTAATTCAATATAAGCAGTCAGTCCAAAGCAGTGGAGAGAGAGAGAGACCGACTTTTTTTGTCAGTCAGAGACAGACATTTTTCAGCGTCCAGAGGGAAGACAGACATTTGAGCAGTCAGACAAAGACACCGAACGCTGTGAAAATGACTTGTTGAATCTTGCTTGTCCGATAAGAACCAAGAGATGGAAATAGAATCTTTGCGAATCCAGATAATTTTGTCAACAAAGCCAAGAAAACAATCCGCCAAGTCATTGTGTCAGTAAAGATCCGTAGTTGTCTCCCTTATATTGTCTGAATAGATCAGACTGATCTCGCCTTTTCTCTCTCTGTCACTTCCAACTGAACGAGTGAATCTCGTGTAACTTTTTTTGTACTCTACGCATTTTTGTAATTTATTTTGTGGCAAGATAAAGACAATAGCCTTAAAGAAAAGGTTTTATTATACAGGAATAGAAAGTGTTGCTTGTGTCTTTTTGAGTCCTTGCGGTTGCGACAGGAACTATTTTCTTTGTAAATAGCGATTCCTTTTGGCGTGGAACCCAGCCTAATCAACTCTCACAATTGGACCATTTTGAAGGAACAGAGCACTGCTGTTTGGATCAAAAAATTCACAACATGGCAAATAGTGGTGATTCTTTCAGCTCAACAAAGGGAGCCCATGTGATTTTATTTCAGCCAAAACTGCCACAGAGAGATGAGATACAGCAGCCGGTGGCTGAGTTCTTCGTCTGATTAGTTCCTCTATTTTGATGAGCATGAGATCATAGATTAAATTATAATTCACACGCTTTCACTAATGAAATAAGAATGACCTAAAAAGGCAATCTTTAATCAGGTAATTTCTGAATGTGTTCAAAATGTTGGAAGTTTGAAATGCATTGATATAACTCATTTTTAAAAAACAAAAATTATTCATGACTCAACCCAATATATATAATACCTTTATAAATGTCTATTTAATTTTGTACTTCTGCATATTCATAGTTGCAGTTTTATAGAATAAATGCTGTAGAGTTTGATAAGAAATAAAGCATAATAATATCCATTTTGAATGTATAATGTTCCGCCAATATAGAATAGAATTTTTACGTCTTGATTTAGAAGAAAATTAACATTTTATATAAAAATTGTAAGAGGTGTAGGTAAGTAAGTTGGCAACCATAGTCGAGGGTGACCAGAAGGCTCCCTTTTCAATAGCTACTACACTGAGGTGTAGGGGAGGGCACTACTCTTTTCTCTGGATTGCTCCACTTCACCCTTGATCCATACCTTATAATGCTGTTATGCATGTTAAGCAAGGAGGTATCAAGTACCATTTTTAAAGTCTTTGGTATGACGCGACCTGGGATTGAACCCAGGTCTCCCAAACCATTGGTGAACACTCTACCCATTAGACCAATGAGCCAGAGCATCACCCAGAAAAACAGCATGTCAGATGTTTTTATTTGATGAAAATGTTTAAATTCCTTTAAATTAGAGAATAAAGCAATTTTCAATTGAATCTGCAATTGAATGATAATTTTGTCGAGTTTTTCTACTGAATATAATGAAATATATCACAACAGTAATTTGAGTCATTTACTCCTTCCAAAAGAGATGCATTAATATCATCAGGGACAGCTGTTATAGTGAGAACCTAATAGGTTCATTGTTCATCTTTTTAAAAATTAATCAATATTTATTCATTTGTCTTAAGATATCATTCTTTTCAGTAGGCCATGTACATGTCAAAGGTTGTTGAATGAGTTGTGCTTGTTTTGTAATGTTTTTGATAAAAACAACAGTTTTCTTGTATAAAAGCCTTCTCAAGTGCTAAGTTTGTATTTTTCATTAGAAAATTTGCTTGTTCTGTCAAAAGATTGAATTTTTTCCAAGTACATGGAACTTATTGTCATGAGACTGATATAAGGAGGTGAGAAAACAATTCATGTATACAAAGGTTGGTTGGATGGCATCATATCTGCTGTTGATAACTTTTTTGACTAATGAGATCCAAGCACTGCAACACCAATTGAAGAAGCATTTAAATTGCTAGGGGGGCTATGTTGAAAAATAAGTCTCATTTAGTCACATGACATGAGAGTATTTTGCTCAGCCAATGAACTTTTCAGCTGACCCCCATATATATATATATATATATATATATACTGACTTTAGAAATTCAACAATGTTTGACACCACCCCCACTTCTCCATTTAGCCAATTTTATATTGACATACTGTTTATAAACTGATTACATCTGTTATGTGAAGCTGTGTGAATATAATTTTTTATTGCTATTAACAGTGGATGTATAAGCAAAGAGATGAAAATGCCTAACTATAATTCTTTATTAGCAACAAAGTTAAAGACAGTTTTGAAAAATGTTTAGAGTTATACACTATTTTTCTGAAGAAAAGTTTTCTCCAGAAATACGTTAAAAAATGCTGGGATACTTTAAGGTCAATAATTTTATAGAAGAATCTTTTGTTAAAAGAAAAACATTTTTTATAGAGAATTACATGGTGTTTATGCAAGTTATACTCATTGTTCTCATAAGAGATTCAAATTCTGGACAAATAAATATGATTTCCTCTTTTTTTTTTTAGCTCAAATGTTCTCATATCCTTAATGCACAGTATCCAATTCCAATATTCTAAATGCTAGATGGAGACTAAGCCATTATAAATACAAACTCCAACCATCTTTATTGGACACTATTTTGTTTTTTGAGTTTTTTTCTTTATCTATTTTAGTCTTTTTTTTTTACTTCATTCATACAAAATAAAAAAGAAAACAGTTCAGGCCAAGAACATTTCTTCTTAACTACCTTGTAAAGCTTTCTTATTTTTTCAGAACAGAGCAATTTATAAATATCAAATCTTTTTGCAGTTTGGTGGGTGTGATCCTTTTTACTTTCAACCCTGTCGGTGAGGCTATATCCCTGTAGGAGGGTAAGACTCACCAAAAAAGGGGCGACCTGACTGTGATGCTAAACAGCATCTGGGGATGAGGCTCCAGTTCTGGAGAATTTGAAGAATCCTTTTGTTGCTATTACTCCCAGGTCCATTTTCACCTGGAATCCTAGCACCTGCTAAGATTAGATAGATCAAGCAATACTTGAAGCCATTTAATTGTGTACAAATTATTTGTATCAAGTTTTGCTCTTTAAATAAGCAGTAAGAGGTTGTTTAACAAATAAATGAAATTAAATCAAACCTATCTTTTCACTTTTTGTAAAATGGTATATACAGCTACACTTTATTGCTAGTCAGAAAAAGTCTGAGGTAGCAGCAATATAAACAGTTGTTTATAGCCTATGGCCACCAGGTGACTCTAAGAGCACTTGATTCTTGTTGGGTTTTTTTGGTGGGGTTGTTTTTATCAGCTAGTATGCCTGAACCATTAAAAATTACGTTGTATACAATAAAGGGTTAGGTTTTTTTTCACAGTAAGTGTGTAAATGATTAAGCATTGACAATAGTCAATACTGTTTGTCCCAAAATCAAAATTCTGTTTAAGACTCCATAAAAGCTGATGTCAGTCTTGCTACAAGGATTCTGAAGTTATGTAATGCGGTACAATAGTGTATTTTGAGATCTAGTTATGTGTTTCACAGAAAAGCACAGGAAAAAAAAAACAGGATAAAAGAAATAACTTCTATCATATTTAACAAATTTTGATTGGATATAAAAAAAAGTTATTTTCCCTCATTAAACTCAGAAATTATGCATGGTTTCAAAACCCTTTCATAAAAATTTAATCTGATATTAATTCAAAATTATATTCTTCTATATCAAGATTCTTCTAAGCAGTGAACCCCATTTTAAATATTAATAGTGAATAAGCTACAACCTTATTTGTGTAGATTGTTGCTCTCAGCTTCACTCAAGTTGTGTTTTAGTAAAAAGTGGGACCTTCTTGAATATTCTAATCCAGTGGTTCCCTAACTGAACACTCTAAGATGTAGCAATGAAAAAGTAGACACAAAACCAATATCATAGCAGAGAATTTAAAAATATTTTTTTGAAAAATTAAATTTTAATATAGAAGATTATGTTTGGTTTCATAACCCTTTCATAAAAACTTTATCTGCTATTCATTTTTCTATATTGAGTGCTTATGTTCAGTTAAAATTAAAAATGAAGAGTTATTTATTGATATGTTTTCAGATTTCTGTAAAAAAAGAAATATCTTTCTTTCAGTAGCTAAAAAAGCTTTAACTATTTTGATCCCATTTATCACTTCATGTAGATGTGAATTGGGATTTTCTTTTTTTTTTATTAATATTTAATACAAAAATAAACAAAGAAAAAGATTCTTGTGGATTGAAAAGGTAATGAAAGTCTATTGTTTATGATCATTATTCCTTTGAGAGTTTTTTGCACCAGCTTTAGCTGATGTTTTCCACTGGAGTTTGAGTAACAGCAAGTCTGCTCAAGTCTCCAGGATTCTTCTTAGTATTCTGGCTGATCTCAACAATGCTGTAGTTTGGATGGTCTCCACTTGTCTTCTTGCTTCCACATCCTCCAGTTCCTATATCAATCCTTTGGTGACTGTACCAAGTGCACCAATCACAATTGATATCATCATCATTTTCATTTTCCATAGTTTTTCAGTTCTCTAGCAAGGTCATGGTACTTATCTCTCTTTTTGTCTTCTTTCAGTTTTACCCTGTGGTTAGCTGGAATGGCAAAGTACATCATTCAGCTGGTTCTCTTTTTTTATAGAATATCAATAGGTCTGGTCATCTGGCCGAGATTAAGTGATGCATTTGTATCTCAAAATCCCAGAGAAGTTTGTACATCTCTTTTTCCAAGACAGGTTCTGGGTTGTACATATACTATTTTTTCATATGGTCAAATTTAAACTTCTCAGTGGATCACCTTGCACACTCAATCGTGTCTAGTCTTATACTATTTCTATGCTAGTTTGCTGTATTCACTCATTATGTGATTGATTGTTTCATCTCTATCACTACATAACCAATGTCTGGTATTTTGCTGCGTCATGTCTATTCTTACTTTGACATAATGACTGCTATCAGAAGAGATTCAGTTTCTTTCTTAAGGTCTTCCTTCCTTAGCCATGTCCAAGTTTTATTGTCTGTGATTCCACTTGTTAGTTGCTTAAAATGTCCATAGAGTTGGGTTTTTTTTCCATTTTTGTCTCCTAGTTAACTTTTGTTCTGTTAATGCTTGTGTTGTCAGCATTGTTTCTGGTGGCTGTAATTAGTCTTCCTCTGTGCTTTTTATGTCGTCTTTTAGTCATTGTATTGATACATTGATGCTATATTCAATGCTCCTACTTTTCTTGAAACATAGTCTGTCTATATCATCTCTGGGATCTTAGGCCTTATGCATTGTCATGAGTTTTCTTTTTCTCTGGTCCATTTGTTTTAGTTCTTCCCTTGTCCACTTCAAGAAAGGTCCCAAGTATCTTACAAGGGGCACAACCCTGGCATTTATTCTTTTGATGAGATTTCTGCAATATCGTTTGGTTTTGAGTAGTTTTCTCATTCCCCAGTGATACGCTTTTTTAATTTTTTCCTTCATCTTCGCTTCCATTAATCTCAAGTATTTGTAGGTTTCCTTTTCTCCGTGCATTCTGATTTTCTCTTGGTTTGGTAGTTTTCTTCCTCCCATTATGTATCATTTCCTGCTTCTCATTATGAGCATGGCACATTTTTCTATGCCAAATTCCATCCCTATGTCCTAATTGTGTATTCTCACTCTCTGTATTGGGGTTTCCAATCTTTTTTCATTTTTGCCAAACAGTTTGATGTCATCCGTGTACATTGAGTGATTGAATTATTATTATAACTATTATCATTATTATTATCATTTGTCAAGCCTCCTTGGGCATCTCTGTCTTTTATTATCTTCTCATGTCTAGGTTAAAAGAAAAAGAGAAAAAAACAAATCTTTGAACAGAACATATACACTTTTCATACAATACAAATCCAATTCAAAGTGGAGATGCCCGTGGTGTAATGGTTAACATCGTAGGAAATGGATACGACAACATGAGTTCAAATCCTGGACAAGACTGATTACATTTCACATAGCACAAATACCCTTGGGAAAGGTATGAATGCAATTATTCTCCTTCCAGCTATGAGGCTGAAGAAGGCTGAAGGTTCTTCAGCCTTGGTGAAGCAACTAGTCTAGGAGAAGGAAAACTCTGAATTCAGACCTGTTAAACTTCACTTAAAAATTGACCTTGTGTCATATCCTGCCTGAGCGGAAGGGTTGGTAAATATGAATACAAATCAAATTCTGTTTGGAAATTCATTTGATAGTTCCCAAAAATGTCCTCTCAAATTTTTTTTGAAGATTTTTCTGAAATTATCTAATTTAACCTTAACATTTTCTATGCAACTGTTATTTTTGATGTGATTAGGCAATTTATTCCAAAAATATATTAAGCAATTAAAAAAATCCATTTCATTAGTAGACTTAGTTTTTGAAAATTGTCTTTACAGTAAATTTCCAGTTTGAGAAGAAATATTTTAAAAAATGTCTACCATAATTATTTTGAAGGTTTCAATTATATCTGATTCTTCTATCTACAAAAGTAGTTATCCATAATCAATCCTTATAACTGTAATTCTTTTACTGTTTTTATTATTTTTGTCACTCTTCTTTATATGCCCTCCAATCTCAATATTACATTCCAATTTCCATATCTCAACATTAGCGCTCAGGCCTGAGAACAATAATTTATATGACGTCCTATTATGGTTTTGAATATTTTTAAAACAATATTTGATATCATCATCATTATCTCTCTTTTTGCCTTCTTTCAGTTTTACCCTATGGTAAGCTGGAATGGCAACAGCTTGAAATAAAATTTTTAATTATCCAGTCAATCATTCCATTTGCACTCAGTACAATAAAGAAAATATAATTGTCAGCTTTAAATGTATCATCAAAGACAACCTCTCTAGATCACATCCCTCATTTACTTTTTTTGATTTCCCTGTACTTAATTTATATTCAAATTTAATGTTTTTTGATCAAATATATAGAACTTTACATATTTCTATATTAAATCTTAATTTTGTAATATCTTTGCAATATTACAATTTATTTAGTTCAATTTGTGATGTTTCTTTTGATAATGGTCTACTTTGACATCATCAGCAAATAGTTTTATTTCCAATTTTAAATCATTTGGTAAATTATATATGAATATTAAAAACAACAACGGTCTCTGTACTGATTCTTAAGGAACTCTGAAGGGTATATTCTTTTTCAGAATAATTGTTACTAATTTTTACTTTCGTAGTTCTATCTTACAATATTTACTATTCAAAAAAATACTTTAGTTTCTCATTTTCATTAGTAAGCAATAATGAAATATTGTATTAAATGCCTTGCTAAAATCCAAATATGTAATATACACATGATCCCCCTCCATCAAATATTCATTTATAATATCAATACTTTGTAAAATATTCGAGGATACTATTTACCAGCCCCTCCGCTCGGGCAGAATATGACACAAGGTCAATTTTT